>CABHPP010059795.1:0-24910 GCA_902168425.1 Peromyscus attwateri
GTGTAAACACACTTTGTTTTTGGAAAACTTGTGAAACTACCAAAGAAAATTGATGCATTGCCATTTTATCACCTCAAATTACCCCTGTGTGTGTTGGAACCCCAGGACAATAGAATCTTAGAAAAAGCCAAAGTGAAAGTCATATTTGATTCTGCTGTGATTAGACTCATTGTGGAGCACAAAAATCATATGCACAGCAAAGGCAGGAGAAGGTTCATGCATAGATGTATGAATACCCAAATCAATAAGGTAATTATTCCAGGTGTAGTTCCTAAACACAGTGATTAAGGGTAGATTGATAGAAAATTTGGAAAATTGCTTTATAACCAAGAGATATACTACATAGAAAGTGTAAAATGAAATGGGAGTTTATGCTGTGAAGTATTGTTTTTCAACTGACACAGATTCAACAAGGGGCAAGTCTAAGAGAACTGACAGACTAAGCAAAGATCTTTAGATATTATATCCATTGACCTTTTGGCTTCCTGCAGTATGTGTATAAAATTTCAAGGTTATTGTTTTTATCCTCATAAAAAGAATGAGGACGATCAAATTGAAAATCAATAAACTTTCATAGAGCCACCATAGGACTTAAAACACATGACAAAAAATCCAACTACACTAGAGAGATAGACAGGTGTATAAAGAATCTCAGTTTCTGAAGATCAGTAACACATGACAGACTCCTATTGCTGCTGTTAAATTTTTTGGTCACTAAAATTTTAACCAACTAACTGCTCTTAGGTTAGTTTAATTGTCTGAGAGTTCAAATGTCTTTTCAGCCCTGTTTTGCCTCAGTCCGATCTCTAGGAATCCCACAATGTTTTCACTGTGAATAATGGAGAAAGATGTTCATACTTCTGACAGAGAGAAGAGAATGTAAAACAATCATTATGAAACATAACCATACCATGCTCTTTTCCTTAAACAGCCAGGATTAGCATAGACTGTATCAGCAGGGCTGAATCAGAGCTTTATAACCAGATCTACATGGCTGAAGGTAAGCACTCAGCTTTAGCTGCCTTTGGACTTTCAGTAACACCTAAGGATACAAAAGCAGAGCTGCACAGCACTAAAAAGCTCACAACTCAGGGTCACTTGTTCACCAAAAGCTGAGGTCTAGTCATGAAATGGTGGGGCTCTCCTTCCTATACGCCTTGCTATCAATTACAAATGGCTTCTCTGTAGTAATTGTAAGATAAAGCCATAATGATACAAGCCTGATATGCCATTTACACGGAAAAGCTTTAATTTAAGACAACATCAAAATGACAAGTGAGACAAAGATGAAAAGTTGACCTATGCACACTTGTTTGAAACAGTATTGAAAATAGGAGACAGACCAAGCATGTAAGTGAAAGAAAAAAGGGCATCTGATTTTTAAAAGTTAAGTATAATTGTCACCATTGGGCAATAACATGAACTTATATGTAGAAAGTCTCATATATTCCTCCCAAAGCTATAAGAACTAATACAGTTAGCAAAGGTATAGGATACTAAATACTCTCACAAAAATGAGTAGCCTCTCTTCACACCAGTACTGAATTCTCTGACGAAGAAGTCTCATTTATGCTACTATATTAAGAAAAACAGAAATTATCCAAAAGAAACTTTTAGCAAAGAGGTAAAAGACCTATACAGTAAGTCTAATGACAGAATTTGAAGAGATGACATACTGTGAACTAAAATTCCCTATGTTGTAATTGGAGAAAACTCTGTTAAAGAATTCAAAACACCAATCATGGTCTCAACAATTCTCACTCATACAATCCCTCCTCTTTCTACCAATTGGACTCCAGGAGCTCCACCTGGGGCCTGGCCATGGATCTCTGCATCTGCCTCCATCAGTCATTGGATGAGATTTCTACTAAGACAGTTAGGGTGTTTGGCCATCCGATCACCAGAGTAGGTTAGTTTAGGCTTTCTCTTGACCATTGCCAGTAGTCTATTGTGGAGGAGGAGGGGACTGGACCTGCCTCGACTGAATCTACCAGGCTGAGCTGAATCCCCAGGGGAGTCCTTGCACTGGAGGAGATGGGAATGAGGGTTGGGATGGGGGGCAGAGTGCAGGGAGTTGTGGGAGGAGGGAGGACGGGGAATCCATGGCTGATATATAAAATTAAATTAAATTATAAAATTAAAAAAAAGAATTCAAAACACCAGTTAATTAGAACCTCTGTGATGATAGGGAGTTGGAGTGTTCTAGGCCCAGAGCAAAACTGTCTCATGGTATCTTCTATCTAACTGACAGCCCTTTGTGGTGGTTTGAAAGAAAATGGCCCCTAATGAGAGTGGCACTATTAGGAAGTATGGCTTTATTGGAGTAGGTGTGTCCTTGTTGGAGGAAGTGTATCACAGTGGAGACAGATTTGGAGGTCTCATATATGCTCAAGCTTCACTCACTGTGATATTCAGACCATTTTCTGTTATTTACAAGATGTATGCCTCTCAGCAACTTCTCCAGCACCGTGTCTGTCTGCACACCACCATGCCACACTATGATGATAATTGACTGAACCTCTGAACTAGTGATGGTGCTACTCTAATTAAATGTTTTCCTTATAGGAGTTGCTGTGGTCATGGTGTCTCTTCTCAGGGGTAGAAACCCTGACCAAGATACCATTCATTACTATAATCTGTGTTTGACCTACCATCCATTTTTGTGACTACTAGGGAAATTTTTTTGGAATAGCGAATCAGACCACTAACTTTCACCAAGCCAATGGTTCAGAATGTCATTAAATCATATCTGATGCCTATAATAGAGTAGCTGGAACACCACTACCCAATGTTCCATTAATGTATTGTAAAAGTACCTTGATTAGTGACTTTTTTCTCCTTTTACTATAAAAACTTCATGAAATTTTAACTACATCATAATATGGTCTTTGGGACAACCTTGATTTGTGTTCCTAGGTAATTACTACTCACAGCTGAAACAGAGAAAACCATCTCTCTCTCCAACTGGACTTAGATCTAATTTTTGCATCAACAGTCTAAATCTCCATTCTGCCCAAACTTGTCTATAGACTCACTTCAAGCTCATCAAAACACTAATAGTACTCCTCAAAGAACCAAGGGGAAAAAATGTTAAAATTCATGGTGAATCAAAAATCACACACACACACACACACACACACACACACACACACACGCACGCACGCACGCACGAGCGTGCGCTGAAGTTGTAACAATGGAACTTCATGAAACTGACATATAATTGTCAGAAGGAACAATGAAACAAGATGTGGAACCCAACAATAAACACGCACATCCTAAGACAGTTGGTGTTTTGCTTTAAAGACTATAAGAAAACAAATGGAGACATTTCTAGGTCATATGGTGAGTTATGTGCTGCCCCTCTGTGAGCTGGAGGAGAATCAGAGAAGCGAACAGATGTGACACATCCCAAAGAAAGAAACTGAAGAATTTAAGGAATCTGCAAAGGATGGCTATGAAATGCATAGTCAGCAAAGATATTTGCCCATGCTGGAGGCCACCTTTTTTATTGGCTAGTTTCCTTTGACATGCAGAATGTTATTAATTTAATGACATCACATTGATCAAATCATGGTATGATTTCCTGAACTGCTACAGGCCTCTTTTGATAGTCATTCCCTATGATAATATCTTTTGAGATTTCTTTCCTTTTACTTTCGGCATTCATTGATCAGACATCACATGGGTTTCATTATGACATTTTCATACATGAAAATAATATATTTGAACTTCTCAACCCTTACAACCTTTCTTGTCTGCCTCTATTGACAGTTCTATCCTTTTACACTCAAATAGTCCCTCTTCTACTTCAATATAGTGTGTGTGTGTGTGTGTGTGTGTATTTGCACATGTGTGCACACATGTGTATGCCTGCTTATGACCCAGCAAGTTCCACTAGGATCCTTTAATGTGGATTGATGGAGGTTATTTACACGACCATGAGCAACTTACCTGTTGCAATACCACTGAAGAGAATCTTTTCCCCTTCCACAGGAACCATTATCTAATGTGCCCCCAGGAGTGGTATAGTATCCCAGGCCCCTCCCAAATCAATTACAGAATATTGATTGGCTCAACCTTGTGAATATCTTATTGTTACTACTGTTACTCCTCTAACGTATATGTAATGTGTTTTATATATAATTGTTAATATACATAAGAGACTTATACATATAATGTGTGGTATACATGTCATATATGATATATATATATATATACATTAGCATAAGAAAAAATTATTAAAAGGTGATGAAGATGGAATATCTTCACATACACAAATACAGATGGAACCTTGTGTCTCAGCACATAAAAACAGTAGTTAGAATTGTATGCATCAGACTTTAACAGGATACCTACAACTATGGAACTAATAGAAGAAAATGAGAAATTCTCCATGACAGTAGACTGTATAG
Organism: Peromyscus attwateri; assembly: GCA_902168425.1. NCBI lineage: Eukaryota > Metazoa > Chordata > Mammalia > Rodentia > Cricetidae > Peromyscus > Peromyscus attwateri. The sequence continues at coordinate 4,413 of CABHPP010059795.1, forward strand.
AACTTTTGTGGATATGATTTCAGAAGTACAGGGAACACTTTTTTTTTCAATTTAAAAATAATAAAGCTTGAGAGCTGTGTCCATCAATGAAACATTAATGGTCTAAAAAGACAGTTCATTGAGTGGGAGGAGATACTTGTAAACTGTATATCTGACAGGTTTCATGTTCAGTGATGAGGGCATAAGAGCTGAAACTTTTCAGGAAGAATTTTATTTGTATTAGAAAGGATCCAGGGTTTGGGCTATGGTTCATCAGTTAAGAATAAATCTTAAATTAAAAAGAAACCATACATAATGTTTTAGCCATACAATTGGGGAACAGCCAGAGGGAAGGTTCTTCATGTAGATCAGTCCCTCACTAGATACTACATTAGTTGGAGCATTTTAATTTACATTTAAATTAAAAGAGTAACAACCAAATTTATGTGTTTTGTATGTGATAATACCAGTGCTTGGTATTTTGTTAAGCAACTGAAAAAATGCACACACTATAAAGAAACCAAATGTTTTTGGAGGCCTAATGACCTGACTAGAATTGGCTGATGAAAGAGATATGAACATTGGTATATGTCAATAGAAATTTCTTACCCTAATATATATATATAAAAGAAGGAAGGAGTGGATGAAAGCAAAGTTAGATGATGCAGCTATCCCAGTACTTAGAAGGCTGAGCTAGTCTCAGGTCAACTGGTTTATATTGTGTGACTCTATTTTAATGGGAAAATATAAAAAAGAAACATGTTACTAAATTAAAGGGACAAGATCTTCCAAACTGTAAGATACATGTAAGGCTAAGAGAAGAAATAATGAAATGAAATCAATTCTTGAAGCCATAAGGATTGAATAATCTATATAATTAATTGCAGATATTGAAGCTCAATTCTAGAAAGATCTTAGAACACAGTGAATGACAGCTATTAGGTGTGCTATATTCAGAGTGAAGAAAACTGAAGACAAAAAAATTGAAAGAAGCCTAGAAATTGGTGATGAACAGCTCACTTTGTAAAACAAAGGTAGAATGGCAATTGACTTTTCAGAAAACAGCAACAAAGAAAACATGTAAAATACAAAATTGCAGAGTAATTATTCCTTGAAAGAATAGACAAAAAGTCCTTTTATTCGAATAAAAATCTAGAGAATTTTCTTCTAATAAATCTGCATTAGAAGAAGTAATCAAAGAAGTTTTCTTAGATGTAAAATTATAATGAACCAGAGACTTCAATCTAAATTATGATGGGAAGAACAATATCAATGGAAAAATAGTTAGAGAAAACAAGACATTTTATATTCACTAGAGGCCCCTGCCATTTTGCCACAGTCTGTCAGATTTTATAAAAAGGTAAAATACCCTTAGAGCTATTTGTTTCAAAATCAAGAAAGATTTATTACACAGAGAAATGTAAGTACCTGAAAAGAGTGCAAACTCATTAGATCATTGTTTCTTTTAAAAGAATACTCATTGCCCTTCATAGCAATACAAGTTATTGCAATGTATGGTTGGTCATAACTAGTTGATTCCAGTGATTTGTTCATTTCATGGAAAACCCAGTTAGTGATAATAATTAAATTTATATCACCACAGAGTTAAACTGTCAGATACTTAAATTGACTCTAGCTATACCACAGTCTCTATTTCAAGGAAGTGTCCATAATTTTATTTTTGGATTACCAAAGTACTTTTTTTGAAAATTAACTTTTTCATGTAATATATTCTAATCATATTTTCTCCTCCATCATCTTTTTCAAGACCCCCCCTACCTCTCGACCCTTCCAACTTCTTTCTCTCTCTTTTTAACAAAGAAACAGCATTTTACAATTCATAAAATCTAAGAAGTTTAGTATAATTTAAGGGATTAGGAGAGAGGGTAGCATCACCCATGGAAGGGGAAATCAAACATAAATCTTCACGGGTAAACAAGGTAATTACTGATTTCTTTCTGTACTGCGGAAACAATATTGAGTTAATCAAAACATAAAAGCAAGGGAATAAAGAAATTATTATGAGGGTCAGGACACAAAGTGGCAGTCAGACAACCACAGCTGAAGTCACGTGAAAGACAGGCCTGGGAGGAGAGTCACAGGGCCTCTGTGGACCTGGGCATTATTCAAACAAGATGGCGGGGGCGCAGGTGGGGTGGGAGAGGTTTCTAAGGCTGCTGGAGCATTCATTCAACACTTAGGTAAGGATACCAAAGCAAGGACGGGCTGCACGAAGTTGTTCCCATCCCCAGGAATGCTTGTGGGAATAAAACACTATGACAAATACCGTTCTTTCTTCATTCTGCTTTGTTCAATCTGTTTCCCTTCCTTTTTGTCACAGAACCCCAGATTTTATTAGATTATTTCTGTTTTTCAATTTCATCACTCCTCAAAATAGGGGCAGAATTATTTTGTGGAAAATATGCAAAGTATACATTCATGGAAAATAAATGAAATTATTACCACAAAATTAAGGTACACATTACTGAAAAAGATGAAAGAAATATTCTAAAAATGATTTAGAAGCAATTTCTGAAGTACATTTTGTATAATCCACCCTTTCTTGCATTATGGCATGTCAAGTTTTTGTTTCCTCAATCTATATCAATTTTCTATATCATCAGTTTATATAATTTTGTAATATCATCCCTTTTCTCTTTAAGTCCTGGGTTACCTTTAACATTTCTTTGCATCTTGTTTTGTTTGGTCTCATGGGAAAACAAATATTTGAGAATTTGTATCATTACCTTGTTCCAAAGTGACTCTCCTGCACATGATTTGAAATTCTCAGATAAATGTGGAGGAAAATTAATCAAGTGTCTTCTGTACTTCACTATAAAGTAAGGCAATGTGAAAGTGGACTCCAGAATATTGTATGTTTGGTCTTCAGATTCCCTATATGTCTACAGATATGACACTGTGTATAAATATTTTATATAAGTGTTTCAGATAATGTCTATATTAATTATAATTTGTTATTCCTAGATGAAAAATAAATTCAGGTAAATACTATGATTTATTCTGTAAACTAAAATCATATTTAGGAAATGCAGGCAAAGTGAGATGTTGCTCAAAATGATAGGATTCAAAATTAGGTGATAATTCTGAAACTGAAACATATCTAAACTTTCAAAATTTTATTTTGATGACATTTATTTTGATATTGATGCATATCTCATTTTGGCTTCTTACAATAAATATTAATAGATATTGTGACTATTGATGTATATTAGTAGAAATCTATAAACAAGATAAAATTTCATTGTCTTCATCTTTGATTTTTGGATCACAAGAAGCTGGCTTCCTCAAAAACTTGAAATTTCTATTGCAATGAATTTATGTATTTTTCTTAATCCTTAATTTGAAGATGTAAAGAAATTTTAGTTTTTGTTTTTTTTTTTTTTTTTAAATTTTTTTTGTTTAGGAGGGAAAGTTACAAGGGCAGAGGGCAGATGCAGAAGGACAAGGAGATGAGTGGGATCAGGATGCATGATGAGAAATCCTCCAAGAATCAATAAAAGTTAAAAAAATCAATAATATAAAATATCAATAACATATATGTAATAACTACTGGTATTGACTGATTACATATCAAAAGTAATCATGTTCACATAAGTGTAAACCACATAAATAGACAAAATTTTAAATAAACAGATTCATATTTGCAAGCAGCATATAACATTTCATTGACATGCTTTGCTGTTGTTGACTTTATACAATATTTTAAGAATACCAATCAATTTGGTGACTTGAATACTTAATTTCCTAGGACATTAAGATGATACCACAATGGAAAAGAGAGTTAAATACACAGTTGAAATTGTAGTTTGAATAATACCAAAATGCATTAAAATTATTATGATTTACTGGGTTTCAATTCTGAGCATACCTTTGATATAGAATTTTTAATATTATAAATGCTTCATTTCTTCTATGAACATACTTAGATATTATAGAATTGAATGAAAAAACAGTGGCTATTTTCATGGTTAATTAAATAGTAATAAACTGATACTAGAAAGGGATTCTGTGGCTACAGCTCTAAGGTAATTCACAGATATCATAAATGCAGGCAGGAATACAGACCTGGAAATTGTTTTCTCTTATCCTTCATCTCCATCTTCTCTCTTCTCATTCATGATCACAGTCACTGGGAAAGGGTAAGGGACATTTATCTGACTCCTACCATGTCTTTGAAAGACTCAGGTGCCTTGTACTTTAAGATGGTGAGATTTGCTCATCTGCTTCACAGAGATAATGTTTCAAGGTTCAACCTCCTCACACAGCACCAAATGCACAAATATCTCTACTTAAGGATGTGCTTTGTTCTTTTCTTTTGCATCATGACCCATGGTGATGCTCATAATGCCAGGGGAGATCAGAAAGGTAGTGGAGTGATGGGGATGTCAGGTTATTTTCATTTTTGCTGGAAGAAATAGGTGAAGTAGAACAAGCAAGTCTATGATTGATGAATTGGAAGCATTTCAGGAACAATCGTTAAGGAGAGCTTTGCCTTGTTGTCTTGTTCCTTGCTCTGAGATGATTAGTGTGAAGGTATTACAACCCAGAGCATGAGAATATTTGGCACACGATTACGGACATAGATATAATTAGTTGCTTAAGAAGAACTGACAAGCCTTGTAAAATTTGTCCTCTGAGCATAACAACCCTCAAAGCAACTTGCCTATGTGAGAACTTTGAGACTGAACCTGTTGACTGCTGATACTCTCTAATAGAAAGGATAGTGAGGTTGCTCATCAGACCCTCATGTGAGATCTCAGAAACCCCATAACAGGCTATACTCTGGCAGTTGTTTGTATTGTTTCCCTAAGTAGTTAAGGTCTTTTGGTCTTTGAAGGAGCTAGATTATATTTAGTCTATGAAATATTAACTGAATGAACTCTGCTTGCTAAATTACTGACAAGCCAGACAGGATGTGTCTGCTTGTACAATAGTGGCTCTGCTATCATGAGTAAACCAATAGTTTTGATATTAGTTTTAACTGATTCATAAGAGGGAGTTCACATCTGGTATGGTAAAGCAGGACAAGAACCTGTGGCTGGGGAGGTCATAAGACCCAATGGAGAAAGAAGTTCTATTGTTTTACTAGATAGATGTGATGTGCTGTCAAGATGTCACCTAAATATTTACTTTTGTGCCCACAGATTACCATTGTTATCAGCCCCAACTGCTGGTGAAGCTCCTGAGTATAAGTGAGTGTTACATAGTGGCTTACTTCTTAGCCATAGGTAGACATCTGTAGTCACCCCATCCAAGGCATTGTGTCAATTTTGGGAGATGGGATGGAAAAACATAAGAGATGGAGGAAGGTTAGCATGTCTTGTTAACTGTTTCCTCTGAGGTTGAAACATTCCATCCTATAGGAAACTCCTTAAGCAGGAAGACAAACCACTCAAACTAGCTTCAGGAAATGTTTGTTACTGACCAGATTCACTAGGTCCCTCCTTGTAAGAGTAAGCAATAAAAGCTGAGACTCCTCCTCAGAGGGACAGAGCTGAGATGCAAAGAAAAGAAGTCAATCTACAAAGAATGCTCAGACTATACCAGCTGCCTAGCAACAGCAGAAAGCAGCCTAGCTACCTGGAAATTGTTTAAACCAACTGTGTCACTGGAGTCTGTGCAGTTTGCTCTGGGTTCCAAGCTTTTGTGAGCTGTCACCCATCCTGGGGTAGGCTTTGGTGATCCAGATGTCCTTGAGTTTTTTCTGCTTCTGTAAGAAACCCTCACCCAAATTCCTATAAATATCCCCAATATAACTCATTGGTTCACCAGGTTGGACATCGGTGGTGTCTGTATTTTGGTCTACTGTGGACTACATTTCTGGGGTTAGTAGAAATGAGTGTTTCATCTACCCAGGAAAAGGTTTGTTACAAAACAATGGGACAGTTTGCAAGGAGGAAAAGAATGAGGAAAATGGTATAATTAAATTATAGTCTCAAAAAATAAAAAAATAACAAAAGAAAGAAAGAAAAAAACAAATTTAACCCATCTATCCAGCAGTATGATTTTAACTAAAATAAAGTCATTGAAAAAAATGTACTGGATTATAAACTATGTATATGTGGGGGTTTGAATGAAAATGGCTCCCATAGGCTCATAGGGAGTGGCACAATTAGGATGTGTGGCCTTGTGGGAGAAAGTGTGTCACTGGAGGTGGGCTTTGATATTTTAAGTGCTCAAGTCACACCCAGTGTCACTCTCTCTTCCTGTTTCCTTTCCTAGCTAGATGGAGAATGTTCAGCTACCTCTCTACCACAGTGTCTGCATGAGTGGTACCATGCTTCCTGCCATGATGGCAATAGACTAGATTTCTGAACCTGTGACTGAACACCAATTAAAATTAAAGCCTTCCTTTATAATAGTTACTGTGCTCATGGAACCTCTTCATAGCAATAGAAACCCTAACTAAGACAGTATAAAATAGAAATTAATTAGTCCATTAGAGACTTGTGCTTTTGTGCCTGTCTGTGTCTATAAGGAATGATATGTCACCTACTGACAGATGCTTTAAACCAGACAGTCGAGGCTGCACTGGTGTATGCCAAAACAGCTTAGGTTTTATTCCAATACTAGAACTTAGCACACAAATCCTTAATTTAACATTATAAATTTATATTACTTTCATGAAACTGACAACAATTATATCACAGCTGCATTCAAATTAAACACGACATATAGAATAATTAGGTAAAATAGAAAACTCTCAGATGTCTTTCAATGTAAGCATCATCTATGTTTGAGGACCATAAAGTATTACACTTGATTGGAGACCATGTTTTCCAAGTGATTCCCTTTTTCAGTAAATTTAGTAGTTCTAACTGGGCAATTATTTTCTCCAGCATGGAATTTTGTATATGGCTTAAAAGTATAACATCCATTGAAAAATGTGTGGTTGATTTCTGCTTTGCTGTTTATTCTCCAATTGTATAGGAACATGTCTCTAATGCATTAAATATGTACAGCTGTTATTCAAACTACAGTATAGTGATAATAAATGAATCTCTTTTAAAAACAATTTTATTATTGTGTTTAAATAAATGGCACATAAAATTGGGATGGAATGGTGAGAGTTATAGGGGGAAATAGGAGATAAGGGAATGAGGGATGAGTTTGAACAGAACAGATTATATACATATATGGAATTTTCAAACAATAAGAACATTTATTGAAGTTACATTTTAAAATTTCTTAAATTCCAAATTACAGATTGTGTATACAAGAAAGAAAAGTTTTAGCATAAATGAAAATTGATAATAGTTTGGTACAGTCTATAATGTTCTGTTTTTGACAGAAAACACCAAATCTGAGAATGGAAGAGCTGTCATGTGACATAAAAAGAAAGTCCATGTAGTTCTGTCATAGGATATTATTTCAAGGTGTGTTACTTTTGTTTATGTTGCATGTGTTTAACTCTGTGAAGCTGTGTTACTGTGCCTGTCTAAAGCACCTGATGGTCTAATAAAGAGTTGAACAGCCAATAGCAAGGCAGGAGAAAGGACAGGCTGGGCTGTCAGGCAGAGAGAATATATGGCAGGAAAAATATGGAAGGGAAAGGAAGGAAAGAGATGGAGGAGTGAAGAAAGTAGTAGCCAGAAAAAGAGGAGGATTCAAGCGGTCAGTCACCCAGCTCCACAGCAAGCCACAGAGTAAGAGTAAGCTTTACAGAGGTAAGGGAATGGGAGAAACCCAGAGGCAAAAGATAGAAGGGACAATTTAAAGTTAGGAAAAGCTGACAAGAAACAAACCAAGCTAAAACCAGGTATTCATAATTAAGATTAAGCCTCCATCTGTGATTTATTTGGGGAGCTGGATGGTGGGTCCCCCAAAAGAGTAAAAAAACAAAAAAACCAACAACATAGTTCCTCTGTAAAAGGTGATTAAAATATTTAAAACTTACAAGTCTGCTTTAATTTAAAAAATTACATCATCATAAATAAGGAATGGTACTTAGTTCCATGCAATCTCACAACATCTTGGAACATATATTATAAATAGAAATATTGTATGTTTACTTTTCATTCATTTTTAAATTTTTTATATTTTAATCAAAATGTGGTTCTACTACTTCCCCCTATCTTTCTTCCCTCTAATCCTGCCATGTTCTCTCACATGTGTGCTTATCATTATTATATTTTTGTCATTAGTGTATAATTATCTTTTTAAGGGTATCATGGACAGTAAAAGAGCTAGCACACACAATCATAAATACTCTAAAATGTCCACTATAAGAAGAAGCAAAGAAGAGAGTTAAAAGGCGAACAGGGAAATTTAGGTGAGTGTGGCTTTAAATTTTATATGTACCATCCCTTAATTACAGAGTTCCTGATTGAAATACAGATTAGTGCATGTATGATTAAAAGTGGTTATTATTTATTTTATTTTATGAAGATTGCTGTAAGAGTTTAATTTTAAAATATTTTTCATATTTGTCTTTACATAGGTATATGCATGCAAATTCAAATGCTTGTGAAAGTCTAAAAGAGGTCATTAAATTTCCTGTAGCTGGAGTTACCTGTGACTGAGAGATGCCCAATATGGGTCCTGGAAATTAAGGGGGGGAGGGGTCCTCTAAAAGAGTACTGCATTTCTTTAACTGCTGAGCCATCTCTCCATAGCCAGTAATCAGGGCTTCAATTTATATGAAGAATTGCACTTAGTGACTCCAAAAAGGAACAAAAAGGTCAATGTTAACTATATGTATCTATATATAGATATATAGATATCTATATATAGATATAGATATACTAAGTACCATTCTTTCTTTATGATGATGTAATTTTTTAAATTAAAGCAGACTTGTAATTTTAATATATATATGTACATTATATATATTAAAAATGAAAATAGTATTCTTGTATGAAATAATAAAATGGGCCTGATGCAGTGCTTTATTTTGAAACTTCGTTTCCCATGGATTATTTTCTGTTGTTTATCTATCTACCTTGTTCATAACTGACCCTGCTCAGGTCTAGTACCAACCCTTCTGTTCCCTATGCATAATACTGCCTGGTGAGTGGCTGTTTGAAGAGTGACTGTTAAACAATATATTTGTGCTTGCCGGTTTGGTATAAGAAAGAAGGTGTGTGTATATAAAAGTAATGACTGTAAACATTATGGAATTATTCAACTAACTGTATTTGTGAGTTTTGAGCTGTCATAATAAACATTATGACATGATTCTTTATTTAATCCATGACTGGGTTATTATTATGCATGCATGTGTGCACCACTGTGATTCTGCAGCCATATGCGATGTCATCTTGATAAATTATCCACATTATTAAAATTGTTATTTACTCTATTCTCCACTTTTGTTCCTATTTTATTATTTTAAAAGATGTTCAAATATTTAGAAGAAATTTATAGGCAAAGAAAGATCTTTGTAAACATCACTCACGACTTCTAAGATAATTTGCTTCCAGCTCTAAAAACATCTGTCATTTGATATAATGTGGTTATATGTTAATTTATTGGGAAAAATCATACACAAAATAAGATATACTTTTATCATAATAAATCATGGAGACTTGGTTTTACTTAAATAACCATACATATTTAATGGGGTTGTAAACAAGTTTAGGATGATGAATGATATTTTAATGAAGTGCTTTCTATTACTACATTATGAAACGAAATTCTTCATAAGCATATCAGAACTCAAAAATTTTTTTCAATTTATTTTTCTTCACATAAATCCTGAAGCACAAACTAGAATAAATAACTGTATCTACTTCTTCAGACTGTAAAGTACCAAAATCTTTTAATTTACCTAAGTGATATTTCTGGAACACTTTAACAGTGTTCTGTAACATGTGAGAATGAAATTCTAGCCAAAGTTAACAGTGAAGAAATTTTTACATTTATTTAGTTTAGTTGCAATGAGCTCCTTCTATGTTAAGTCCAATGAATGTTGAATAGAAAGTTAATTAATTTGTATGCTTATAGTTATTTTTTGGGGTTTTTTTTTGAGTCATAGTTTCATATAGATCTGAATTTCTAGGACTATATAGTGAATGTTGGAAGTGGATGAGTTGCAGATCCTCCTGCCTCCACCTACCAAATGTTGGATTATAAACACACACCAGCACAGCAGACTGATTTGATGTGCTACAGTGAAATACAATGCTGAGTTTTACATGCATCATATTGCATATATAACTATAATCTATCATATTTAATATATAACCATATTCCATCATATTGCATATTCAACTATAGTTGTCAGTCCTAATATGTTTGAAATATATGTTAACCTGTTTTAAATTTCTGCTAAATGGAGGTGAAAGTGTGCTCTTTTAATATTACTGAAAATGTGTATGGTAATTAAATTATGGTTTAGATAAATGCAAAAACAGATAAAGGATACTGTAATACAGTGAATAAATGAAAAATGCTTTTAAGATACATTACGTCTAACGTTACGCAAAATGTCAAGCTAATGACCATTTTTTACTAGATAATTTAGTCTTTAATCATAAAAAGGGAAATTAAGAGGCTGAGATCAATAAAACTATTATTTTTCAAATATAGAAATGATGTATCCAGCCAGGCATAGTGGCACATGCCTTTAATCCTAGCACTTAGGAGGCAGATGAAAGAGGATCTCTGTGAGTTCATGTCCAGCCTGAAAAAAGAAATGATGCAGCTTTAGAACACTGTAATTAGAAAGGCCTAAAAATTTCAATTTTTTCTTCATTTCAATGCCTAAGAATTTGAGGAAATTGCATATTCTAGAATATTAATTTATATGTTCTTATTTTAAATTACCAGTGGGCTTGGGAAATTGTTCAGTTAGTAGAATAATTTTTGCATAAACGTGAACTGGAATTTGGAACCGCAAATCATGTATAAAAATGCAGGTTTGGTGGAATGTACCTGCAATCTAGGTGCTGAGAAAGAAGAAACAGTAGAAAGATTCCTTAAGGGTCCCTGGTCAGCTAACCTTCTCAAATACATGATATTCAGGTTTGGTGAGAGATACTGTCTCAAAAAATATGGCAGGGAGAGACTGAATTGGAAACACAGTGGCCACTACACACAACTAAATGCACCTGTACATGCATACATGCATATAAATGAATAAGTACAAAGCACATGTACACTGCATGTAACCCTGCATACATACATGAAGTAAAGTAATTCCAAAATTTACTATTCATGATATGAATTCCAGTTAAGTTTTTAACTTTATTAAAATAAGAAAATGAAGACATCATGGATACATGTAGAAATCATGTTTTTCCTTTAAGGTAATGTTTATCATTTTTGTTTCACATTGGCTAGTAAAACATAATTCTGCATCATGTACTGTCATGATTTTATGTTCATTATGTCCCTCAAATTAGTCTCATATTGAGAAGTTAGATATTTCATTGTAGCTTAAATTATTTTCTCTTAGGATATTTTTTTTTACTTATGTACACTTTCCTTTTGATATTAAATGCTGAAACAATTCTGTCATTTAGCATTTTGTATCAACTTTGTCAAATTTCTAAAGTTGTAAATGGCATTGTCTTCTCTGTCTTTTACATTTTAGCAGTTCTGACCTAATTTATTCCATGATATATATGATATAATCTAATTTATATACAAAATAACAACATTTGGGTAGAAGCTTTGCTATGTTTTCTAAACATTTACTTATAGGATTTCAATTTGGGGCATTTAAAAAAAATTAACTCTAAATTATTTTTCATGTGAGCTGTTCTAGAAACGATGTGTAGTAGAATAAAAAGAAATGATGAAGTTTAATTATTAGTAATTTAAATAATTTAATTGTATTAAGCTTCTATATATCTTCTGTTAAATCAATCTGTCTATATTGAAAACCTTATATTTCAGTGTGTAGCTGTCTTTATACTTTCCTATACAGGTATAAAAATAGTTTGTGGATTTAAAATGATATACTTTCAAAAATCTTGAAAACATTTTAGGTAATTACCAGATAAATTGTTAATATTTTTCCATATCAGTTTTCCATCTCTCTGTGTCTATCATATATTAATCATCAATCTTTTTCAGTTTTTGCTAATTTGTAAATAAACAGAAGCAGTATTTGTTTTCTGTAATGTCCATCAGTATTTAATAAATATTAACTTACTTTCTGAATATACACTCATAGTTGGGTTAATAAACAATGGTAAAATATTGCCATAAGAGGCAGGGTGCTAGGGAGGCTCTCAGGAATCCACAAGGATGACCCCACCTTGGTCTGCTGGCAGTGGTCCAGAGGGTGCCTGGACCGGTCTACTCTGGTGACCAGCCTAGCAAATAACCTAGCTGTCATCATAGAGCCTTTGTCCAGTGACTGATGGAGGCAGATACAGAGATGCACGGCCAGGCACCAGGCTGAGCTCTGGGAATCCAACTGATGAGAGAGAGGAGGGATTCTGCAGGCGAGGTACGTGGAGATCATGATGGGAGGACATGCAGAGATGACAGACCACACTAGTGGAAGCCCCCATGGGACTGGACTAGGCCCTCTGGATATAGAAGAGGGTTGTTTGGCTCCAACTGTTTGGGGGGCACCCAGGCAGGGGGATCGGGATCTGCCCTTGGTCTATGGACAGGCTTCTGGAACCCAGTGCCTGTGGTGTGACACCTTGCACAGCCTTAGTGCAGTGGGAAGGGGCTTGCACTTGCCTAGGCTCAGTGTGCTGGGCTCTGTTGACTCCCCATGGGAGACCTAGATTTGGGGGATGTGGGGATGTGGGATGGCTTGGGAAGGAGGGCTGGGGGTGGGAGGAGGGGGGATCTGTGGATGGTATGTGGAGTGAGTAGAAAATTTCTTAATAAAGAAAAATGAAAGAAAAAAAAGTAAATGGAGAGAAACTCAAAGCGATTCCACTAAAATCAGCAATGAGACAAGGCTGTCCGGTCTCCCCATACTTATTCAATGTAGTACTTGAAGTTCTAGCCAGAGCAATAAGCCAACATAAGGAGATCAAGGGGATACAAATTGGAAAGGAAGAATTCAAGCTTTCACTATTTGCAGATGACATGATAGCATACATAAGTGACCCCAAAAATTCAACCAAGGAACTCATACAGCTTATAAACACCTTCAGCAATGTAGCAGGATGCAAGATTAACTCAAAAAATCAGTATTTCTTATTATACAATGCATAACTTCTCCAAATGGTTTTAAGAATAGTGTTAGTGTTTTAGAATATTAATAGTTTCTGTCAAAAGTATATTTTTTAATCACCAAATGAGGAGTGTGAAGGGATCATCCCTGGTGCATGGGCAGGCTTCTGAGAGCCTGGTGCCTATGGTGTGACAACTTGCACAGCCTTAGAAGGGGCTTGGACCTGCCTAGGCTCAGTGTGCTGGGCTCTGCTGACTCCCGATGGGAGACCTTGATTTGGGGGATATGGGAATGTGGGGTGGCTTGGAGAGAGGGCTGGGGGTGGGAGGAGGGAGCAGGGGGGATCTGTGGGTGGTATGTGGAGTGAGTAGAAAATTTCTTAATAAAGAAAAAATGGAAAAAATCAAAACAAAACAAAATAAAAGACTAGACTTTATTTAAATTTCACTTTTCCAATCACCCACCTGTAGATTGTTGCATTTGTCTGACGTGCTCAATTTCCTTATCATACCAATTTTTCCTCTATGATTTCTGTAATTCCTCAGCCTTTGAGGTTCATAACCTTCTTATGTTTTTCTATTTTAATTTTTGAGAATTTCATATGTAAGTTCTCTAGTAATATTATTTTCATTTTTATCCTCATCTACTTCAGCTCCTCCTATGTCTCCTCCACACATTATCAAACTCATGGCTTCTGTTTTTAATAATTATTACTTTACACATACACACAGGGGTGAGGGGGAGAGAGAGAGGGAGAGGGAGAGGGAGAGGGAGAGGGAGAGGGAGAGGGAGAGAGAGAGAGAGAGAGAGAGAGAGAGAGAGAGAGAGAGAGAGAGAGATGAATGTATTCTACTGAGTCCACTCATGTTTGACCATATGGCCATGTGCTTAGGCATTTATACTTTACATTGGATAATCTATCTGCCGATTTATCTGTGGATTAAACTGATTTAGGTATTCTCAGCCGCCATCAATTGCTTACAGTACTTTATCTAGGCTTGGGAGCTTATAAAATGTTCCCGTTACACAAGACATCTTTATTGGTGTGATACTAATGCTGATCTTGTTTAGGCACACGTTCCCTGTCATTTCCAGAGGACACTGTCTTGCAGAGGCCAGCCTGGGCCTCTGGTTTTTACAACCTTTCTAGCCCCTCTACTACGTTTACAATTTAATAGACTTATAAAGGGTATCATGATTACTGTAATTTCCCACATTCTCTCATTTCCTTTCCACACATGTTAATCTCTGTTCTACCCGCAATTCCCTCTTTAGCATTGTTTGAGGTGAGTAAGATTAACCAGGGTCAGCTGTGTGATCAATGACTTGAACTAAGCATGAAGAGCCCCTTGGTGGGTTTAAAACTGAGGACAGTGATTGTGCTCTTTATACTTTCGATGCATACAGACAATTATTATTCCTAGATTGCTCCATACTTTGGAATGTCTGAAGTATCATGACTAGTTTCACGTCACAAAATTTGAACGAATGCAGTTTCGGTAATGCTGTGCTTTCAGCAGGTTTCTTACATTTCCTAAGCAAGTCTGAAAGTATTTGAATAGTTTATCCACTAAAGCATCATTTTTTTTTCCCTCCGAATAAGCAGTTTGTATAGAAACACTTTAGGATTTCTCTGTTCTTATTCTTGTTTAAGAGACCATCACTGATATTCATAAAACTTAACAGATACTGTGATTATAAATGAATGCAACAGTGATATTAAAATGGTGGTTTTCGGACTATATCTTTTAACTACTTTCATTGATATTCTAGCATCAAAATATTTTTATCAACTAAGTCTAGTCTGGTTGTTTATTTACGCAGTTACACATCTGCAGCGTAGCATGATAGATTCTTACTTACTCAAATGGATGTAATATATCACTGTATTTTCATCTAGTCTGATCCTGGACGTGTAGAATATAAGCGTTTCATAAATTTCACCCTATATTTTGACATTTCTTAAATTTTATGTAACATTCATAATGATGAGTTACATAAAACTCTATATTCATCTGGTGCATGTCACAGATTTAGTTTCTTAACTATTTTAGACTTTTGACTCTATGCTGTATTTTTGTCTGGTTTTATTTTTTATAAGAAAATTGTATGTTTATACCAATATTTGATCACTAGATACATTAATAAATTCAATAAGATCTTCTTATTTATTTCTTTGTTTTCTATCATATGTAAAATAAGCCATGTATCACATATTTTCAATCGTCTCTCAGCTATAATGTATCCATCAATCTGCTATCATCTGAGCATTAAAATACATTCATATTTCATCATTATACCATCAACTTATTATGTATGAATATTCAACAATATTAGGAGTAAATACTAATAATTCTACTCACTACAAAGTCATAAATGTCTTGCCATTTTTTACCCATTTGGATTTGCTGTCTTCCTATACCAGCCAGAATACCTCAATTAATCATTTTTATCAATATTTTCTCACTTTCCTTGTCATACAGTAAAACTAAAAATTGTCTTAAGATTCTTTATAGGAATCAGTGAGAAAAATATGTAATTTTTTCATAAAACTTGATATCTGTGTAGCTTTTGCTTATCTCAATATCCATAATGATAGCATAATTATATCATTGAATCATTATATTTAAAATGAATACAGAGGAAGATACAGAATTCTGAATTATGGAATTTAATTCTACTGTATTTGTATTTCAGGGGACAGTTACAGTTTTTTATTGCCTTAATTGCTACTGCCTTATAGTATGAATTTTATCCTGTTTATATAAATCCCAATATTTTATTTGTTAATCTTGGCTTCACAATTTTAAACATTTTGCAATATATATAATTGTATAATAGATAAAAAAGAATAATGACTAAAGTTACTTGTATTTGTGTTGGATTTATAAGTTGACTTGCTAAACATTACTTTCTTCTAAATCCTCTTAATCTTTGAACTTGGAGTCCTTATCACCATAGGAAGTCCTTTCAGACTTTTTGCTAAATATATTCCTGAATCCATGGCTCAGTGTTGAATATGTGAACTATCAATATTGCTAGAATCTGAATAAGTTGAAAGACATTGCAACATATGTGATATTATTTAAAGGTAAAATGGAAATTCTATATTAATACTTCAGGAAAATCAGCCTCCTCCACGTAACAGTCCTTTTAGTTTTTCAATTATATTTTGTAGACTTCATACACTGTCTGTACATAATTATGCTACTTAAAACTATAATTTAATAGTCATGTAAACAACCTTGGACAATTAGATTCTGTGGTCTTAGTGAACTTGCAGGTCTGCTTCTGTGTCTTTGCATTCTATGGAACATACTAAGTCAGGCATACTTTGCTCCTAGCCCATGTCAGAGACAAACCTTACAGCAAAAGCATTATGTTGATTATTCTGTGGATGTTTTCTTTTTCAAAGCAAGTCATGCAATATAGTGAGTCTGAGAATCTGGAGGACGTTCTATTGCAGCTCTAAGATTTCAGATGACTATATATTCCAGAAAAGAGATCAGGGAGTGTAAGAAAGGAAACTCAGAATAATCACCCCATTCCAAATATGCTTGTCCTTCTGTCCAGGTTTCATATAGTACAAAAAGAAAGAATAAACTGAGAAAAGAGCCAAAGATTAAACACTTACCTTCAAAGTATAAGAATATCATAAATAGGGAAAGTAGAAAGTCCTTTGAAAAAATAATAAGAGGGCAGAGTTGTGGTTGAGAGAGAATAGCTTCTTTTATCAAGCCTGATGACCAGAACCCATACAGTGGGAGGATTAAACCATGTTATGCAAGTGTTTCCCTAATTTTTCATCTTTGCCCCTACCCTCCCTTAAAAATGTAATAAATTTAAACATAATAAAAATAATACACAGTTATCAATATACTTCTAAACAGCAGAAGAGTGATTCAGCAGGCAAAGAGAGTTGCCAGCCATCTTGATCACCTTATTTAGGTACCCAAAACCTACACATTGAAAGGAGAGAACTGACTGTGCTATTCACTGACCTCACTCAACCTGCAAGGCACAAGCCCTTTTCCCATTTTCCAATAAATACATAAATATAAAAAAAAGTAAGAACAAAATGGTTTAATTTTTTTTGTCGTTAAGGGTTTCTTTGTTGTAACTGAAAGTGCAGGTTGTATCTTAGATATCAACTACAGCATATACTGTAGTTTACATGTGAAGCCATGGGTCTTGGAAAATGGAAGAAGGGGGGAGGCTTTTTCCATTCCCCCAATCTCACCCTGCTTGAAGTTTCTCTTACAATTGAGACCTCACAAAAGGGAGAGAGGACTCCACCCTTATTGATAACAAACCCTTAGCAACCAGCAGTTATTTCTCTGGTCCTGCCTCAAGGGGGAAAACACTGTCATCAGGCAAATAGCAATGCATAAATAGTCAGAAAAGTTGTGTACAACCTCTGTTGCCAAAAGAGAACCATTGGACACCTCTGAACAAATAGAGGAAAACTTAGTCACCAGAAGGAGACACATTTGAACACCTATGTCGGCATAGAGTGGGTGATCAGAAGGCCCTGGGGCCCGTTCTTTGCTTTGATTCCAACATTACAGTTTTTTGAATCATTAATAAATAGAGAAAAAGATCCAATCAGCTAGTCTGCAACACAAAAATGGAATGTCTTGACAGGTTAAAAAAATTTACAGAAAACAGAGCATATAGACTTTAGAGGCTTTTCAGTCCACACTGAAGTTACTGTGCCAGAACATGTCTCCAAAATCAGGGAGGAAGCCTTTTAGAAGATTCACATTTTGTTATGACACCAAAAATAATTATTGTGTATACTTGAATTGACATTTTCATTTGTGAAAATTACTAGTTTTACTGTAAAATGCAGGAAAATTTACTAGACCAAAAAGTGTAATGACTGTAACATTATCAGCACAAATAGCCATTCAAGGACAGTAGGCACTATGGCTTAACTGTACCTTTAAATTGGAAAAACCAAATACAGAAAGATTATTTTCCCTTTCCTATACGTGTATTTGGAGTATATTTAAAAATAACACATAGATGAATAAAACTACAAACATCACAATAGAACAAAGATCTCATTCTTAATTTAGAATCATTATTTGCTTCTCTTTTGTGATCTTTTTCAAAGTTTGTCTACACCAAAAAGGCTAATAAACACACACACACACACACACACACACACACACACACACACACACACGCACACATACACACACACACACATAATTTAAGACTATTCACAACATTCTTTCAAAATTATTAAAGATAGGTAATTGTAATAAATGATAATAATTTGTGGCTTTGACAATGGACAAAATATACATTTTTGCTGAAATCTTTTGTATGATGGAAGCTACTTTTAATTCAAAGAAGGTATTTATATCAATCAAATATATTGATAATATATTAATACTAATAATTTTATTAGCAAAATTTCAGTTAGAATCAATGAGAAAAAGATTAATCTTACTTTTAAAATATTAATATCCTGAATTAAACGTTTAATATAACTGAATAGATATTATATCTACTTATATAAATCACACATGCTTTTACCATAGTATTTTGTCCTTCTTTGAAACTGTTGCTGCCTTTTAAGCTACAGCTTTCCTAATCAGCAACTGCAACTCAGCACTACCACAGTGGTTTGGCTGTGAGGGTTGTAGCTAGAGGGGATTCTGTTCCCTCAGGTACCAACTCTTACAAAGCTACCAAGGGAACTTATTTAAATCTCTGTCCCTCTAAAGAACTCAAGGTTCAAAGGTTGAGGTGTTATTCTGTTCCTCAGAAAGGGTGAAGAGCAAGTTGCTCACCTCTCCTTGCTCCTCTCTCTCCAAAATCTCTCATCCTTCTCCTTAAAACCCTTCTCCACTTGGCTCCTCCCTAACACTTCCTGTCAGCTAGTTGCTGACACAGCCTCCTGACCACAGGTGAATTTTACTTAATCAAACAAAGTAACATGTCTTGGCATCATTAAACAAATATTACAGAGCATAAAGAAAAGTAACACACCTTAAAATAATATTCTACAACAGTTTGTATTTAAAGAAGCCCATAATTTTGATATTTTATTTAACAAATAATTCATGATAAATGAACTATAAAAAGATAATCATATTTTTATTCAAAAGGTAGACAGATAACCTAATAGAGTATAATAGCTATAATGACAAGGGATCATGTGTGAAACTGAAAAATACTTGTGTGTTAATAACATAAAAAGGAAGAGAAAATGACCTTACTCAAAAATACTAATTTAGAATATACTCATTCCCATACTTAATAGTCTTAGGAATCTGAAGACTGTATGTAGAAACAGAAAAAAGAGAATGTGTCTCTTTATGAGGAAGCCTGGAATACTTAAGAAGAATAAACAAAGACCTTATGTTATGGCACCATCTTTACGCTTCATCTTTATCCTGTAGATCATGGCATATGATTGATAGATAATCACTAATATTTTGTGTTAGTATTCCAACCTGCCCCTTGGGGACCCACCCAGCATCCTCCTGATGCCAACCTATGTTCCCTTTAAGAAAAAACTCCTCCCCCTTCACTCTCACTCTCCTCCTTCTCACCAGAGGTAGCACACACACACATCGCTTTCTTTCTCTCCCTCTCTCTTTCTTTCCCTCTTTCTCTTTCTCTCCCTCTCTCTTTCTATCTCTCTCTCTCTCTTTTCTCCTTCCCTCCATTCCCTCTCTCTTCCTCACCCAAGCCCCCAAATAATCTTGCCATGTGGATATCACATCTGGACATCATGTCTGCCGTGTGAGTAACTTTCCACTGTCCCTGATGCACACAGGGTGTGACTCACCCACCTTGAAGCACCTTGGTCCAAAACCTGCCATGGCCTCCCAGAGTGGGAATAATTCAATATTTAGGATCCCTTTGTGGGAAATGTTTTTTTGTTTTTTTTTCCCCTTATGGTGGGAATAACTCATTATTAGATAGTCCCTTCATGGGAGTAAGAGGAAGATTAAATGGGAGTGTGTGTGCAAGGGCCTGCACAGTGGACAGAGGTGCATGATGTGGCGTGCAAGATAGCCCGGAGTGGTGGGCGGGCAGGTATGTGCTGGCAGGAGGCATAGCTGTGAGGCCGAGGAGGGGAACAGATTTGCAGAGCAGAGGTCCAAAGAGGGACAGGCGACAGGCATTAAAAGTTTAAACAGGCCCAACTTCTGGTGAAAAATGGTTTCCATCAGAACATGGAATGCTAAGTCAATGCTGTTCAAATTTCTAGGGATATTAATCATTCATCGTATAAAGGATGTTCTGTTCTTTTGATTGTTTGATTTTCATGGTAGATAAACTAAAGGAAAAGGAATCATAATTTTAAACTATATATTAGGTATGCGTCTGTTGATCATTACTGTGGGAGTTAATTCCCAAGGACTTTTACCTAATCATGTGTGGCAAA
>CABHPP010059797.1:0-11543 GCA_902168425.1 Peromyscus attwateri
ATTATTATTTTAAAATTATCTATAATAGAGAGACTCTGCCTTTAAAAAAAATGAAAAAATAAATAATATTCAGTTTTCCAATGCTGACCACCTCCTGAGACCATGTCTCACAAGGCTCTCGTTATACATCTCAAAGAGTAAGAAGCCCCTAATACAGAATTTTGTATATTGGTTGTTCCACTGTCTTCTTCAACACTGCAGAAGAAAAGCAAGTCTTATCATAGCATGCTTGTTCAGATGGAAATATCAGGGATAGAATCCCAAATCAAAAGTAGAAATCACCCTAATAAACATACCACAGATACCAAATAATTTTTTATTTTGTTAGCCGGGGTCTCCCTATATAGTCCAGGCTTGCTTTAACACACAGTCCTCCTGCTTCAGCCTCCCAAGTCCTAGGACTACAGGAATGTACCACCATGCCTAGACAGGTTTCAATCCCTGAGAAGATGATTTAAAACAGATTCTAGGGCTGGAGAGATGGCTCAGAGGTTAAGAGCGCTGCTTGCTCTTCCAAAGGTCCTGAGTTCAATTCCCAGCAACCACATGGAGGCTTACAACCATCTGTAAAGAGATCTGGCACCCTCTTCTGGCCTGCAGGGATACATGCAGGCAGAATACTGTATACATAATAAATAAATCTTTAAAAACAAAAAACAAAAAAAAAAAAAACCAAAAAAACAGATTCTAGAGTTCTATTCCCAGAATCTAATGTGGTAAATGTGAGAAGTGTCCCAAAGACCTGCATTTTAAAGTAGCCCAGATGGTCCTATACTCGGATAAATTATCCTTTCTTAAAATATGCCTTCATAATTTCATAGCTTGACCTATGCTTACAGAACTCAAGATTAGCCAATGTATCTGCTCTACACACAGATTGATTTTTAATCCTGAAAGTTGTCTGGCTCAACAATCTTTTGATAGATTTCCTCCGAAGCACTCGGTAACCCACTGCAGTCTAACTCCTCCTCCTCCTCCTAACTATATAACCCTTGGGCCAATGAAAAAGAAGAACTCACCAGGCAGAGGTGGCGCACGCCTTTAACCCCAGCACTCGGGAGCCAGGCAGATCTCTGTGAGTTCGAGGCCAGCCTGCTCTACAGAGTGAGATCCAGGACAGGCACCAAAACTACACAGAAAAACCCTGGGGGGGGGGGGGGGGGTTTTATGAAAAAAAGGCACTTCTCATGCCATGCCAAGCCATTGCTTCCTAACTGAAATGGCTTTTGTACCAGTCATATTTAGCGCACAAGTGACATATATAGTCATCAGTGTGGAATTCCTATGGATGAGTGAATTATAGGTCAGAAACAATCAACAGCTCAAAATCTGATCCAGAAGCTTGAAAACCATTGCTCCAACACAGCTCTCTTAAGAACACCCAACAAGCCTCCATTATTTCAGGGATAAGCCAACAAATTTTTGGTTCTTCAATGTTTTGCTGATGTTTATTTTGTGACAGAGTTTTCTCTTTAGCCCATGACAGCCTGGAACTCACTATCTAGAACAAGATGGCCTTGAATTTGAATCATTTCTCTTTTGTCTCTGACTCTCAAGTGCTGGGGTAACAAAAGTGTTCCACCATGTTTGTTTAGCTCCATAAGGTCTCAAATCAAAGTTGATACTTACAATAAAGAATCCAAAAATGAAATTAAAAAAATAATTAGGAGCTGGGCCCCAGAAGAACACTATAATCCCAACACGCAAGAAACTTAGTTAAAAGGATCACTTAAGCTACTTTCAAAGCTGAGACAGGGAATCACCAGTTCAGGACATGCCTGTGATAGAGGAGGTGATAGCTAAAGAGTATAGAGTTTCTTTTAGGAGTAAGGAAAATGTTCTAAAATTGACTGCACTGATGGTTACATATATCTGAACAATTGTACACTGGGGGGGCATAAATTTTGTGGCATATAAAAATGTATCTCAGTATAACTGGTATCAAAACAAGAAGAGAGGACTGGAAAGACAGCACGAGATAAGTGTCTTCCTATTGTTTTTTTCATTTTATTATTTTTATGTGTATGGGTGCCTACGGAAGCCAGGAGAGGGTTAGATCCCCTGTAACTGGAGTTACAGACCACTGTGAGCTACTATGTGGATAAAGAAACTAAACCCAGCTCCTCTGAAAGAGCAAACAAGTGCTCTTAACCACTGAGGTATCTATCCAGCCCCCTGCTTCCTATTATTTTATCCTTGCTCTAGCTTCAAGGTTATTTCTTTCCTTGGATTTTTTTTTTGTTTGTTTTGTTTTTTTGTTTTTCGAGACAGGGTTTCTCTGTGTAGCTTTGCGCCTGTCCTGGAACTGCTTTGTAGACCACGCCGGTCTCAGACTCACAGAGATCCACCTGCCTCTGTCTCCCAAGTGCTGGGATTAAAGGCATGCGCCACCACCGCCCGGCTTCCTTGCATTAATTTTAAAAGTCAACTTTTTACTCAATATAACTGCTTTGAAAGTAAAGCTTACTAAAAGAAACAAATTGTGTTAGAGCTTGAGAGATAGCTCATCAATTAAGAGGATACACGGTTCCTAAAGAGGGACACAAGTTCTGTTCCCAGCACCTGCTGTGGAATGTTCTGTATGGCAAATGTGTTGCTAATAAAGCACTGATTGGCCAGTGGCTAGGCAGGAAGTAGGCGGGACTAACAGAGAGAATTAAAAGAGCAGGAAGGCAGCAACTGCCAGGACAAGCAACTGCCAGCCTGCCAACCGCCGCCAGGACAAGGAGCATGTAAAGATGCCGGTAAGCCACGAGTCATGTGGCAAAGTATAGATTCATAGAAATGAAGTAAATTAAGATATAAGGACAGTTAGCAAGAAGCCTGCCACGGCCATACAGTTTATAAGCAATAGAAGTCTCTGTGTTTCCTTGGTTGGGTCTGAGCGGCTGTGGGACTGGCAGGTGAAAGAGATTTATCCTGACTGTGGGCCAGGCAGGAAAACTCAAGCTACAAGCACCCATGTCAGGGATCCAATGCCTTTGGCCTACATGAACATTACATTCATACACATATATCCTCACACACATACATGTAATTGAAAATAAATCCCCAAAAGAAACTAAACTATGGCAAGTTGACACAATGACAATATACAGCATACAGGTTAACTTTTTTAGTTAGTCAGCAGGCAAAGCTGGGGGGACCTTGTGTATGCTAGGTGCCCTCACTGAACTACAGTCCCAAGCATCAGTTAAACTCAGTTAAGTAACCCTGATTCTTTGGGAAAACGTTAATGGTCACTCATTGTGTTATTTCTCCACTGTTGACTTTCACTGTCATCACTTTGAAAACAAAATGTCATTTGTAATACTAGTCTCTCTTGAACTTTTGTTGAACCTGTCAACAAAAAGAAAGAAACTGGACCAAGAAAGGTGGTGTATCCCTTTAATCCTACCACTCGAGGCAGAGGCAGGCAGATCTCTGAGTTCCAGGCCAGCCTGATCTACAGAGCTAGTTCCAAGGCAGCCAGGGCTACATAGTAAAACCCTGTCTCAAAAAAAAAAAGAGGAGGAAGAAGAAGAAAGAAAAGAAAGAAGGAGAAGGAAGAGGAGGAAAGAGAGAGGGGAAGAGAAAGAGAAAAACTGCCAGTGAGATAGCTTCATAAGTATTTGCATTTCAAGAATGCCAACTCAAGAACACAGCCTTAGTTTTTCGGTCTCATAAAAACAGAAAGGAGAGAAAGCAAAATATGAAAGATAAAGCAAATAAGTAAATAAAAATATAAACAAAATAGAAAAGAAGAAGCAACAAGCACAGTATTAAGTTTGAAACTAAGGTGGTTGTCCTGATGCTGTAACCTAATCATGATGGACACAGATATTCTTCCATTACACCAACATAAGAAAGCCAGCATAATGGACCACACTGACTTCTTGCATTACTATCTCAGGTACTTGCTTTGGATGCCAGGCCTTGTAGCTAGAGTTTTCCTGCCTGGCCCACAGTCAGGACAAATCTCTCTCACCTGCCAGTCCCACAGCCACTCAGACCCAACCAAGTAAACACAGAGACTTACATTGCTTACAAACTGTATGGCCGTGGCAGGCTTCTTGCTAACTGTTCTTAAATCTTAAATTAACCCATTCCTATAAATCTATACCTTGCCACGTGGCTCGTGGCTTACTGGCATCTTCACATGCTGTTTGTCATGGCGATGGCTGGCAGTATCCCTTCCCCTCCCCCTTCCTGTTCTCTCAATTCTCCTCTCTGTTAGTCCTGCCTATACTTCCTGCCTGGCTACTGGCCAATCAGTGTTTTATTTATTGACCAATCAGAGCAACACATTTGACATACAGACCATCCCACAGCAAGGCCTCTAACAAAAAGTAAAATAAGCACTGCATCTTCACTCAAAGTCCAAAGGAATTACATTGTATGGCAGTGTTCAAAGAACATACACCTTAACATCCAATGGATTATTTGAACCTTTTTATAGTCTATGCAATCTTAAGCCCTCAAGTTCTCTGACTTTAATCCCTTTAAAAAAAATTTCTTGAGATTTATTTAATTTTATATATGTGGAGGTTTTTGCCTGCATGCATGTCTGTGCACCACATGTGTGCCTGGTTCCCAAAGAGGTGAGAAGAGGGCCTTGGATCCCCTGGAACTGGAGTTACAGATGGTTATGAGCCACCATGTAGGTTCTGGGAACCAAACCCATGTATATTCTCTGCAAGAGCAACAAGTACTCTGAACTGCAGAGCCAACTTTCTAGCCCCTACCTCCATACTTCTAAGAAAAATATCAACATAGATTATAATAAAGAACTATGACTGGTGGCAGATGCCTATAATCTCAGCATTCAGGAGGATTGGAAATTCAAGGCCATCTTGGGTCATATAGTTAAGACCCTGTCCCAAAAAGGAAAAAGGAGGGGAAAAAAAGTCTATTATGGAGAGTGAAAGAAATAGGGAAAAGAAAGCCAGGTGGTTGTGGTGCACACCTTTAATTCCAGCACTCGAGAGACAGAGGCAGGCAGATCTCTGTAAGTTTGAGGCCAGCCTGGTCTACAGTGAGTGAGTTCCAGGATGGCCAGGGCTTCAAAGTGAAACACTGTCTTGAAAAACCAAAACACAAACAAAAAAACCCTACATCCTTCAACTAGTCTCAAGGACATGATCCCATAGCATGGTCTATTGTATTTTCTACCCAAAATGATACCCACAAGTCACAAAAAGAGGAGAAATTATATTTAGGATAGATATAATTAAGTACTTCCTAAATACTCATTTGTCTTATGTGAAACCCAAGTATACACTGATTACATAATGCTTAATGAAAGAGATCTCACTCAAGCACAGACATCCTCAAGTTACCCCGACTAGGATATACTTAGAAAGGAACTGGGCAACTAAGAAAGAGTATGAATAGCAAGCAGAGTAGAGGTCCTACTTGGTTTCAGTTTTTGTCTTTTTGAGGCAGGGTCTCACTGTGTGTCCCTTAGATGGCCTAAAACTCACTCTGTAGCCCAGACAGACTGATCTCAAACTCTGAGAGATCCACCTGCTTCTGCTTCTCAGTGCTAAGATTAAAGATGTGGGCTACCACACTCAGCTACAAGTCCTATTTGTAATTTGGGCTTCATCAAATGAGTCAGCCAGCTGTGGAATGTCCTTATTCAGAAGCAACAAGTGAATGAATGGGGATTAACAGTATCAGAAGTACGCTTTCTAGTGACTATGAAATTACTATAGGTTCACAACCCTTCTGTAGGTGGAGAAAGCTCAGTGATTGTCCTAGAATACAGGTTTATTTGACCCAGAACAAGTTTAATGCTATTTTCAGCTCAGGAATCAAAGTAACTATGAGAGTAGTGATATCGGTTGTTTGAAAGACAGAAAGATCAATCATGAGTTCAAGGTCATCCTTGGCTATATTGCTTAAAGTCCAACTGGGCTACTGTCTCAAAAAAAAAAAAAAAAAAGTTTCTATATATCTCTCTTGTAGAATTGACCCAGGAGAGAACAAAAGGGAAAACAATTGTGTATGGACAGCTGAGATAGCTCAGCCGGTAAAGGTTCTTGCCTTGCCATCAAGCCTGACAACTCGAGTTTGCGCCCTGAAGCCCACATAGTGAAGGAGAACTGACTCCAGTAAGTTGTCTTCTGACTACACACACCCATGCCATAGTACAGACAAAATAAAATATAATTTTATTTTTTTAAATTTTGTGACTTTAAACGCATAAGGAAATAGTATTTAACAATAAAAAGAACAAACTATTGATGCACACAATATGAATGAACCATAATGACATTATGTTAGAGGAAAAGCTAGAACCAAAAGATCAAGGTCATTTAAATGACTCAGCCAGTAAAAGTGCTTCCTGACAAGTCTGATAACCCCAGCCCCCACATGGTGGAAGGACATTCTTAACTCCACTGACCTCTATCTTCCATTCATTTGTCTGTTGTCTAGGTGTGCAAGTGATGTTTAGTTAAGCCTGCTACATAAATCTAGATGGTAATAATAAAAATCCCAAATATGAAACCTGTATTTCCTAATAAGACCTATAATTCTGAAAGTACAGAAAAACTACTAAGGAAAAGATTTAAATCATTCTGGTTTGTTTTGCAAATTCTAGCAAAAAAACTAATGCTAGGGTTCACTGAAACAAACTATTAGTATCTCCTATTTTTCTACAAGAAAGAAAAAGAAAGCCATTATTATCTCAAATTTTCTTTATAATGACCGCTTTTCAAATATGGAAAATATGAAAAAACATTTGGACCAGGTGTTAATTACAGTAGCACATGCCTACAATCACTGCTCTTAGAAGATAGAGGCAAAAGGATTAGAAATTCAAGGCATTCTCTTCCACACATTAAAGTCAAGGCTATCCTGAGCTATGGTAGGAGTGGGTAGCTCATGCTTATAATCACAGTATTTGTAAAGCTGACAAAGGAGTACTACCACAAGCTTGAAGCCAGCCTAGATGACAGTGTGAGACCATATCTTGAAACAAAAAACACTTTAAAAAACTTCATGTGTATGGATGTTTTGTCTGCATGTATGTCTTTGTACCACATACCTGTGGAAGAATTGGATCCCCTGGAATTATAGTTACAGATAGTTGTAAGGCTCCATATGGGAGTTGAAGCTGGGTCTCTGGAAGAGCAAAACAGTGCTCTTAACCAATTAGCTACCTCTCCTGCCTAAAAACTTTGTTTTGAGATAGGGTCTTACTATGTAGTCCTGGCTGGCCTAGAACTCAGAGATCTGCCTGCCTCTGTCTCCCTAATACCAGCGGGAGAAGAAAAGCTATGTGACTTCTACAGGGAATCCAACTTCCACAGAAAACTCCAATGTGACACCAAGTCCATCTATGCAAATTTCTTTAATTTGGATCTCTAGGTACCTTCCTAGCATTTTAAAGGTTATCTCTTTAACTCTCACAATCATGTCAAGTAGTATCAACACTATTGATTTCGTAAATAAGGAAACAGATTCTCTGCTCAGTCCAGAACTCATAGCTATTTGATGGCAAAACTGGAGTCTTCTGTATCTAGCCTCATAGTACACTACCCACCTACTGCACACTATATTGTCTACCATTAGTAACTGCAATGTTATTTTAATAAGTTGGTCTCTTAAACCAATTTAATGTTGAAAGACACCACTGTCCTTGACTGGTATTCCTGAATTAAACTGCTTCATTTGCCTCTCAGGCATATCAGGAAGCCTCCATTATACTGAGCACATAAAGTTGTTCAAATGTCCTTCAAACACATCCTTTGTCCCAATTATAAATGTTATCTCATTTTAGCTTGCTAAAGAACAGGTGTCTGGGTAGCCTGCTGACACTCTTAAAATACACCCAGCCCAAAACAGCCTGCTAAAAGAGAGCTTGCTAAATTGGCTGAGTACTAGGCAACTGTCTATATCACAGACTCATTCTTTGGTCATTCAAACTGACCTTTTATTTTAAGCATATGACTACATAGTATCACTGTCACTGTTGTTTAAGAAAATCAGATATTATTAAAACAGTGAGGCTACCCACTTTTTAACCTATTAATAAACAACTTGCCAGGTGGTGGTGGTGCACACCTTTAGTCCCAGCACTCAGGAGGCAGAGGCAGGCAGATATTTGTTTGAGGCCAGCATGGTCTACAGATTAAGTTCTAGGATAACCAGGGCTACATAGAGAAATCATATCTTGAAAAACAAAACAAAACAAACTTTACTTAAATAGATTTTGTTTTGTTTTGCTTTGTTTTTTGAGACAGGATTTCTCTGTGTAACAGTCCTGGCTGTCCTGGAACTCACTCTGTAAATCAGGCTGACCTTGAACTCATCTCAAGCATGAGAGTCA
Source organism: Peromyscus attwateri (assembly GCA_902168425.1). NCBI lineage: Eukaryota > Metazoa > Chordata > Mammalia > Rodentia > Cricetidae > Peromyscus > Peromyscus attwateri. The sequence continues at coordinate 8,318 of CABHPP010059797.1, forward strand.
AGTAAGTGCCCTTCCTTCCACTGAGCTACACACCCAGATCAGTGACACAAAAACATTTCTGTTTTGATAATTCAAGAGTATGGTGAAATGAGCTATAGTAAGAAAGTACAACCTTTCAGAAAGCAACTGTATAAATACATCAAACGTTTTAAACTTATACATCTTTTGACTCAGTAATTAAATATGTACTGAAGAATCTATCATAACATGCCCAGTGTTGGTACATGCCTATAATCCCAGCACTTTGGAGGTGGAGGCAAGAAAGCAAAGAGTTCAAAGCCAGCTTTGGCTATAAGACCTTGTCTCAAAAAAAAAAAAAAAATACACAAACACATCTATCTTATAATGTGAAGAAGTTTGAAAGGCAGATATGATAAAGCAAACCTATAATCTAGTATTGTAATCTAATACTAGATAGGCTGAGCAAAGAGTATGGTAAATTTAAAGTCAGCCTGGGCTACTTAAAAACAAAATCCTGTCTCAAAAAATAAATAAAAAAGTGAAGTGAAAATTTTTTTTCATACATTTGTGGTCTTAATATATAGAATTGGGGCTGGAGAGATGGCTCAGCATTTAAGAGCACTGGCTGTTCTTCCAGAGGACCCAGGTTCAATTCCCAGCATCCACATGGCAGCTCTCACAACTGTAACTCCAGTTCCTGGGGATCTGACATCTTCACACCAATGCACATAAAATAAAGTTAAATAAATTATTTTTTTTAAAAAGTAGAATTGTACAGTCACTCTGGAAAAGTCTAGCAATTCTACGTTAAAGATAGGTACACCAACTTTCGGCTCTTAGCTTGGAGAAGGCCAAGGTGCAACTTTCTTTGATCAGCCCAAATCTGGTTCAAACAATACCAGCCTGTTCTTCCATGCCACCTGAGTTGAACCCCAATAATATCCAAAGTACACCAGAGGTAAGGTCAGTGCCATATCCACCTTGACCCCTAAGACAGGTACTCTGGGACTATCTCAAAAAAAAGTGGTGGTGATGACATCAAGGTCTGAGAATGAGAATGAAACTGACCACTCAGAACAGCCCAGATGAGGTATATCTTCTGCCTCTGCTCCGATCATCAGAGCCCTCTCAACAAACCATGAGAGCAGAAAAACGTGAAACACAGTGGAAACTTCACTTTTGATGAGACTATCAACATTGCCTGGAATACTAAGCATTCTTATATAAAACACGTGTTATGGCCATACAAAAGAATATGGTCATTAAGAATTAAGTATTGCCAGGAGTGCATACCTAATCCCAGCACTTGGGAGGCAGAGGCAGGTGGGGGACTCCATGAGTTCAGAGTTCCAGGACAGTCAGGGCTACAAAGAGAAGTCCTGTCTTTAAAAAAAAAAAAAAAACTCCGCTTGAAAGGGTGGCTTTTTTTGTTTTTTTGTTTGTTTTTCTGAGACAGAGTTTCTCTGTAAAGTTTTGGTGCCTGTCCTGGATCTCGCTCTGTAGACCAGGCTGGCCTCGAACTCACAGAGATCCGCCTGGCTCTGCCTTAAAGGTGTGCACCCGGCTGAAAGGGTGGCTTTTAGGGTGAATCATACCATAATGAATTTATGTCAAATCTATCACAATGAAAACCTGAACTATAAGCCATGTATAGAGTAGCACACCAGCATCTCATCACTTAGGCAGTAGAAGCAGGATCACCACCACAAAAATCAGAGCTAACCAGAGTTGTATAGCATGATTCTATCTCAAGACAGAGATAGAGATGTAGGTCAAACACTGGCAGAGTGCTTGCCTAGTATGCACAAAGCCCAGGATGTAATCTCCAGTACTATAAAAACTGGTGGTGGTAGTACATGCCTGTCATACTATCACTGATGAAGGAGAGGCAGGAGAATCAGAATTTCAAAGTTGTCCTTGACTACACAGAAGCTTGAGGTCAATGTGAGATACATGAGAACCTGTCTCAAAACACACACACAAATAAACAAATAAATAGGCACATGCCTAATCTCAGCATTCAGAAGGCTGGTGCAAAAGAACTATAAATTTGAAAAAGGCCAGAACAACAAAACCCTGATCACATACATACCAAAGGAAAAACAAAAAACAAAACAAAACAAAACAAAAAAAAAAACAAAAAAAAAAAAACTTTGCAAAGAAAGGAGTGTTTTAATATTAATAACATCCTTTTATTTTTTGGTTTTATTCAAGACAAGGTTTCTCTTTATAGCCCTGGCTGTCCTGGATCTTTGTAGACCAGGCTCTACACCTGCCTCTCCCTCCAGAGTGCTGCGATTAAAGGTGTACACCACCACGGCCCAGTAACATTCCACAGCCCAGAAACATTCTTAGTTTTAAAAAAGTAATGTACACAAATATTTATTAGCAGGAGCATTTAAGTAAAAATATAAATTTATAAGCAAGGCGTGGTAGTCACCTGTATTCCCAACACTTGGGAGGCTGAGGCATGAGAATGTTGAATTCAAGATGAGCCTAGGCTACAAAGCAAGACCCTGTGTCACAAAAAAAAAAAAAAAAAAAAAAAAAAAAAGTAGAGAGGCTGGAGAGGAGTTTCGATGTAGGAGGACCTACATTTGGTTCCCAGCACCCACATAGTGGTTCACAACCATCTATAACTCCCAATTCTAAGAAATCTGAGGCCTTCTGACTTCTGAGAGCATAAAGCACACATGTGGTACACATGGATACAGAAAAATACTCATACACAAAAACTAAATATTCTAAAAAATTAATACAGAAAAGCATATACATATAGCAGAAAAATAAATATATCCAATACATGTAGTGGTATTTGCTCCACCCATGACCTTGAGCTATACACCCAAAGGAGGCGGTACTTCTTGCCTTCTTACTTGATCTTTTTTTGTTTGGTTGTTTGTTTGGTTGCTTGGTTGGTTGGTTTGGTTTGGTTTTTCCAGACAGGGTTTCTCTGTAGCTTTGAAGCCTGTCCTTTGGAACTTACCCTGTAGACCAGGCTGGCCTTGAAATCACAGAGATCTGCCTGGCTCTGCCTCCCAAGTGCTGAGATTAAAGGCTTGCGCTGTTATGCCCAGATCGCAGGGACCTCCAAAAGACCACCACAGAGACCGAATCCCTCATGTAAAAGCAAAGAGCCTTTATTTCAATCTCCAGAGCTTGGTCCCTCTGTCTTTCCGACACAGCAGTGAAAGCAGAGAGCCCTGAGCCCAGGTGGGGCAGAGTTTAGTAGAGTTGGGGTGAGGGGATTTTCAGGGTCCAGGAC
>CABHPP010059806.1:0-22145 GCA_902168425.1 Peromyscus attwateri
TTTTTTTTTCAGTGCAGGGTCAGTACAGGAACCCATATCTTCCAAATTCCTGTGAGATTGTAGCACCACTTCCCTGATGAAGGAAATGCATGAGATGTATTAGAGATGATCTGGTTTCTGAAAGAGGTTGGCAGAGAGGGGTCTTCTTCCCCTTGTTGTTCATCCTGGAGTCCAATATTGATTGTATTAGAACTGAAAAATTAGCACAAATTTTTGCTTTGATTGGAAAGAATGAAAGACATGAGGGGAAGTCCATAAGAACTCAATCGAAATGGATGTTCTAAGACATTACTGTATAGAGAAGAATGGTAATTTGAAAGACACTAAGTTCTTAGCCAGAAAAATACTACTACTAGCAGTCTGAGACAGAGGCCACCCATTTTCCTAGGAAGATGTTAAAGACTTGGGTTACCACGCTGCCCATCTCATGTCTTGGTAGTCGTACCGAAATAGAAGGTTGGAGACAGAGTCAGATCAAATTTTCGACTTAGAGAAATAGGTCAGGATCCTCAGAACTGAGGATATATTTTTGTATCCCACTTCGTGGTTCTCATCTCTCTTTACATAAGACTCGATAATAAATATATGGGCAGTATAGAGATGGAAAGAGGGCATTGCATATCAAAGAATCATTGTCAGTCTGATTTTTACGTGCAATCTTCTGCATTGGTGATTTGTATTTCTAGGATCCTTTGTTTAGGACCTGAAGTTGAAGTAGAGATTAACTTTCAAAAGCTACTGAGGTATGTTCTGCCAAACTGTCATAAATACCTTTTCCAGAGGGAAGATGAGAGTAGGATTTGAACTCCGAGCAGGAAGAAGAACTCAAATTCAATATGGGTAGACAAGCTTCTGCTCTGTGGAGGTTTATGGTATGAACAGTGTTTATGTAGTGAACAGCTGATGGAGATGTTCAAGAGTGGGACTTAGAGGCAAAAGATTGATCTACAAGTGAAATCTTACCAAGTATTGCCCTTAGAGGTCTTTCTGCTTGTCTTTCAGATGTTGAATTGTATCTCACTTCTTGGTCATCCCTTAAAATTCTGAGGCAAAGCAAGCTTTCATTTGTAATTTATGCTCTTCCTTAAAGTAATAAATCATGCTGTGCTGGTGGCAAATGGCCATATTACATTTTTCCATCACAGTTTTATTTCATCCTTATTGTCTTGATTTATTAAAAAGTTATATGGCCAACTTGTATAAGAAGCATCAGTTGACACTTAAACATAGTATCCCAGAGGTTGATGTAATCTTAGGTTCAACAATTAATATATATTTCTAATTACTTTGGCATATACATTAACAAATATATGCCACCAATTATAAATAATCAAGTCAATACCAAGTGAAGAGTCACTAATGACTCTGGATTAAATGAGTGGATGGTTCACACTTAATGTGTCTATATGAAGCATTACAATGGCTGTCTTTTATTCCATAGTTGCAGCTTTGTAAGAATTTTTATGAATAGAGATATGAGATGAAAAAGAATGTGACCCTACATTATAGGTCTTCATGTTCTATCAAGGATGTTGGAATTGCAAATTTGTGGTGTTCTGTACCAGAGGGTATTTGTGGATAATATATCCAATGGATAAAATTAGGCAATATCAGTCTCCTCCATCAAATGACCCTAAATGAGAAGTAGATAAACGAGGCCTAATAGATTCATTAACAGGGGCTAAAAGTTTGTAAGGATCTAGTGATTTGGGGTTTTCCCAACTGGAGATATAAAGACAGAAACTTGCACATGCTTTAGCCATTCAAACTGTATTCATATGAAGGCATCTCAGTTCCAAGGTTGGGACTGTAAAAAATAATCCAAGTGTGCAACAAACTGTGAAATCATTTGTCAGTTAACTAATTGTTAATTAATAAATTTTACTAACAAATTAACAATTAGCTAATTGATTATTAACTCATTTGTAATTACCACAAAGTTTCTTCTCCAACTACCTATAGCATGCTTAATACCATCAAGAACAATGTGACTATGAGGGCAGAGACACGATCCTTCAGCTGGAACAAATATTTTCTGCCACACTTAATGCCCATTTACAATGAATAAGTAGCCACTGTTATTATAATTTCATCAAAGGGTGTATCTTTGTGTAAAATTAGTTTCTGAAACACCATTAATCTCAGAAAGAGCTACTTATCATTTTCCATTACAATAGATGTATTGAAAGTCTTATAGTTGTCTTCTTTATTGATCTTGCTTCTGCCAGAGCTGCTGAAGAACACATTTAGATATTGTAACCCCCTTCTATCTTCAGTCAGGTATTTCCACACATGATGCAAAAGTGGGCTAATAATGATGAAGTTCACTAGTTTGCTTCTCCAACAGGCTTCATCTGACTACGTTTTTTGCAAACACATATGCAAATGTATCCTGAGTACAAAAAGTAAGTAGCTAAAAGGATTACAACCAAAGAGAACCCACATTTTGAAAGGGTTTCTAAATCCCTGGAATTTCTTCTTTAAAACAAACAAAGCACTCATAGATTGGATTGCAGGTATACAGAACAACCCACCTTAGCTGGGAGGAGAAGCAAGGGGAAGAGACACCAGGAGTAAACTGTTAAGTTCCACAGTTCATCGGAAGTAGTACAAAGCAATGGAAGGCAGACTGTGGTAAGCTAAACACAAAGATGACACTATTCGGCATAGCAACTAAAAGAGAAGACAAATAGGAACATATAGCACACTTAATCCAGGCAACAGGAAAATAGAACAAAGAACAGAAGTCCAAAGGGATGAATGAAACATCAAAGAGCATTTGGAGAGCTGGAAAGATGACTCAGAACACTTGCTGTTTTTCTGAAGGACATGAGTTTGGTTTCCAGCACACACACTGGGTAGCTCACAACTGCTTATAAGTCCAGTTCCAGAAGATCTACCATCTTCTTCTGATCTCCTCAGGAACTTGCACACAGACTCCCACATGTGCCTAAATAAAAATAGAAATCAATCTTTTTTCAAAAATTATTTTTAAAACCTCTGAAATTAGTAAACACATTTAGTACAAATGATATAAATGCTACCATTAAGATGCAGAAATGATAAAGTAGTATAAATGACAAGGCTTGATTCTATCCAATCCATATGAAAAATACACAGTACCATTCAAATTAGACAATCTATGCATTGCCAATGTCATTAAAATGGCTGTTTTCTAAAGTGTGTCTCCTTACTTTATTATAGGTTTCCCATGAATCCCTGACTTCTAGCTGTGTGTGAACTCATGATTTCCCCACTTAGCACAGCACCATTGCTATGCATATGCATCCGGGAGCCAAATGGCCTGAGTTTGAACTCTAGCTTTGTTATCTATATATCAGAATCCAGATTTTTTTAAACATTTTTTTTCAGTTGCTTCAACTGTCAAGCAGCATGGCAGTTTTACCTTCCCTTTAGCTGTTATACTCAAGATAAGGCACACATTCTAAGCATTACAGATGCTAGTTATGTGTGCATCATTTTTTTCTCATTATAACTCCAGTCTTCTTGTTAATAACAGAAAACATTTCTTGAAGGTCTACTGTATTATAGGCACATCAGATGTTTTCAGTTCTATTACCTAAAATCTTGAAGTAATGAATGTACCTTAAGAGTGAAATGTTTACTTATCATGAGCAAGATCCAGCTTTGCTCCTTTCTCCAGGACAGAATGATTTGAGTATAAAGAAAGAGCTACACAACATACAATATACACACAGTTGGATAAGTCATTGCAAGCCTAAAATGTCCTGTTTCTGTTGTTGTCCTTAAGTTTTGGACAAGTTTTGCATCTTGTGTTTTAATCTCGGTTTACAAACTTGAAGTGTCCTTAAGTTTTATTCCTGTGAGTAATACTGCTTGTTTGTTGGCTTTAAGTTGTGTCAGACAAATAACCCACCAGGCTCTTCTAAGACACAAAGACAAAATGATATAGCTTGAATTAGCAACATTATCCCTCTGAGCAAGGCATAACCATTTAATTTTTCCAAGATAAAGAAAGTGATTCAAAGAAGTTGAGTTTGTCTACAAGTTCATGACTGGTATGTATTCAGTTACACATTTTATTTTGATGGTAAGTTGTTGTTTTTTTAAATTAGATTTTTAATACAGACTTGAACGGATGTTAACCACTTGGCCTAGAGTTCATAACGGGTATTTGTCAGTGTCAGAAACTTCCTTTATTATCATCATAGAGGTTAAGTCAACCCTCAAAAAATGGCCATATCATAAACTTTTTCATCTACAGATATCAATTTCCCCTTAATGCCTCTTTCATCTTTTCCTCCTTCTCCTTTCTTTCTCAAGTCTGGGGTCATAAATATTTAAATAATTACACATTGACCACTATTTAAACAACTCTTACCTGAAAGAGTTCTGGAAATGTACTTTAAATACATTTTAAAGGAGAGAATTGTAATTAATCTTTTGTTATTTTACATTCTCATATTGGCTGTGTTAGTCAAGACAAATCAGGCCAGGTCGAATACAAGGCATTGACTTTCGTAATGTCACTTTCAGACTCTCGGGAGAGAAAACTGATAGGTCCTACCCAATGGTAATGATAAATACCTAAGTTGGAATGAATCTTTGTCAGGAATTAAGCCAAAAGCTATCTATAATGGTTGAAGAGATGCTTCAATGGTTAAGCATGTGAATTGGGGTTCAAATTCCCACAACCTACATAAATGCCTGGTGGACATGGAGGCTCACCTATAATTTCAGCTTTAGAAGGCAGGCAAGGAATTCCTCAGAGTAAGCTGGGTTAGCAGACCTAATCAGAGATTACTGTACTGGGGTCCATTGGTTGGATTTTGCTACACCTGTTGCTTTTGTCTTAGGCCATAGCAGGGCTTCTCTTCTAGAACTGGTTTAATGTTTGAGTATGTTGGACTCACATTCTAGAAGGTAAAATTCATTTCTTGATAACTGACAACAGGAACTGAGTATTACTGTATTCCAGGCACAGCATCACTTCTTCTGTCCAGGCACTGTAATGGCCAGGTATTAGTATCAGAACAATGAGGAAGCTAAAGATGGAAGAGTTAATAAATTTTAAGATGAAGTCACATGACCACACAAAAGTGCCCAAAGGTAATCCATCCTTCACAGTAACTTCCTTTATACTGAAAACATGTATTGTCTGTCAAGAATGACTCATTGGGAAAATTTCCAGCTTATCTTAGCAGAAATTGGTATACCAATTGTGAAGGATATCTTAATGAACGTTCAGTTAATTTATCTGAAGCATGAGACAAGTGAAAGACATAACGTGTATTCTTAGACTTTTAGCTCAGAGCACATTTTTATTTAAATGTATCATGTTCATAAAATTAGCTGTAAACAGCTCTTGGATTTGTGACCTCTACTATGAATCACTTTAAAAGCTGAAGTGGCTTAAAAGCATGACAACTTATTGTTTCCACCTTTCTGTGGATTTACCAGATGGTTACTCTAGAACTTGCCTGGGCTTACCTGTGAGATGCGACCTTAAGTCTCCAAGATGTCTAAACAAGCCTGAGAGACAAACCCTTAGCTTGAACTTTATTCAGACCAGGCCTTATACAGCCTTGAGAATCTCCTGCTGGCCCTAACACCTTTCACCAGATTTCTGTATCTAAGCCCAGATTTTCATTTTCAAGCCCTGTCTCTCTGTCTCTGTTTTTCTCTGTCTCTGTCTGTCTGTCTCTGTCTCTTTCTGTTTCTCTCTGTCTCTGTCTCTCTCTTTCTCTTTCTGTGTGTGTGTGTGTGTGTGTATACACTTTATCATATCCAATCAAACATTTCTTACATTCTATGCAGAGGTTGAAACTGATAGTCAGATCTATGAGTTTATTTGGTTCATTTTCAGTCTTACGCATTATTGTAGGAAATGTTCTGATATCTGTTTTTCCCCTTGTGACACAGAATGATAGCTCTTCATTCACCTGCAATATTTCACGGCAATTTCCTCAGCCTTTCCTTGGAGGTTTCTTGTTCCCTTGCCAGAAGCCACAAACCACCAATGTTTAAACCATTGCCACGTATTTTCTGTTTGGGGGATGAAAACACTTCAATGAGCCTGAGCTAGTGAAGGAAGCAGAGACATTGTGGATGTTAATTACTAAGGGATTTATTGGAAATTTTTTCTGAATGACTTGGTCTAGGAGCTAAGGTGAGGTAAGATGTCCAGGCAAGGGCAAGCAATATCCTCCTGTCTAATCTACAATGTGATCTCGGGTAGGTAGCTAGAGTCTCAGAAGCTGCCTTCAGCCTCCATTTCTTCATTTGTGAGATGTCAATAAAAATGGTATCTATTCATAGGATTTGCACATGACCTCAAACCACACGTGGAGAGTGCTCAGTGTATAATAAGACATGTGGTATTAATTACTACTTTTAAGAAGTTGTGTTGGATAATGTAAGTCTTTTTATAGAGTTTTTAAGGTACTGATAGGTTCTGACCTTCCAGTATTGCTCACTCATTCTCAGCTTGGGAATAGTGTATTCTCTTTGCCTGATACTTGTAACTCAGTGAAAGAGTTCCTCTTTCTACAATGGCTAGGAGAGGCCTATGATTCTAGATGAGGACAATCGATTCCACGGTAGCCATAGATCCCCTGACGTGTACTCCTCATGTTCATCCCATGTACCTTCCATATCTCTGTTTCCTGCTGGCAATTACACAATGAAATTTACAATGAAACTCTTTTCCTAAAGCATCTTACTTAGTCTAGTAAAAAATTTCACTAATTTCTTTCTTTGTTGTAAGAATAACATATTTTTCTTCCATTATCTTTGGCTGCTTATAAGATTCAGAGTTATGGCTATTATGAGTCTCAAACCAGATATATTCCTTATGCTGGCAAATTCACCCCATTTAACTTGGGATGAATTCATAGAAACCTTTGGGCTGCTCTGATTTAAGAATAAATGATCCTAAGGAAATTAAGAAGATAGACAACTAAAAGTGCCCCAGTATGTTATGTGTGGCCCATTTTTTTGTTTGTTTGTTTGTTTTTTGAGACAGGGTTTCTCTGTGTAGCTTTGTGCCTTTCGTGGAACTCACTCTGTAGCCCAAGCTGGCCTCGAACTCATAGAGATCCGCCTGCCTCTGCCTCCTGAGTGCTGGGATTAAAGGCGTGTGCCACCACTGCCTGGCATGTATGGCCCATTTTTACACATACTTTGCCATATTAGCCGAGGTACTTGGCTCTGGCTATTATAACTTTTCTGTTCTTTGGAATTTGGTTATTTTTTTTTCTTTTCTGGGAGTATTTGTATTTTTCTCTCTACCTTCTTCTTTCCTTTATTGGAATTGCCCAATGATCTGATGAGCAATGTTTCAGTCTGGTACTTGCTCCTATCCCAAACAGTCATTATTAGTCTAAGACTGTTGCCAGCTAAGTTTTCACTTACTCAGTATTTACCTGAGCTTGAAACGACTCATCTTTCTGGATGGCAAATCTAGGCTTTGCCATAACATTCCAGTGACATTCTCACGGCGTCATCTGTCAGACCTTTGTTGGCACTGAACGTGTATTCTCATGAATTTCTCAGCCCCTACTCTATGGCTCAGGACTCTGCCCTGTGGTGACCGAGGGTATGTTATCCATCTCTGATTTCTCCAAAATGTCACATACATAAATAATCACTAGATACAGTAGACATTATCAACAGGAAGGGTGGAGGGCGGCAATAATATTGCCAAACTCTTTAATGGTGCTCTTTTCTTCAGAATTGTTTGGCTACCACTCACCCACCAGAATTTGTGACCACAATCCAATGTATCTAGTTTCTAATCATGTTGATTTGTTCTCTTTTCTCCAACCACTTTCTATCCCTATCAATCTTTATTGATTTGGGGGCTCTAGTTTTGCCTTTTCCATTTCATGCATTCCCTTTAAAAAATCTTTTAAGACCTTAGAGTGAGAAATAAACCTTTTGTTCTTTGTAAAATCTTCTCAGGCCTTGTCCTCAGGGTTCACACATCTAAAACAGAATACTAAGGTATTTTTCTAAACAATGATAGTTTTCTTTCCTATGGGAAATTCTGAGCCAGCTGATAACATTACACTTTGTTTATCTTGCCACCCCTGCTTAAAGAATAAATCAGTGAAGGTATGTGGGGATTTAAGTTCTCTAGGGAAAGGCATGTGTGATGAGGCAGAAATATTGCAATATGATTTTTCTTAAAAGTGTTGATTATGTTGATGTGCACAACCCGGCTGCCTTGGTACATAGGGCCCTGTTGAAGAAGACTATAGTCACTGTATCTGTTAAAACACATTTCTTTATATTTATTATGTATTCCCATGCTATTCAGAAATGCTACTTTCTTCCAAATTTGGATAACTGTATTTGGATTACACTTAGGTCTCCTCTGCTAATTCTTATATCCTTATTATTCTTCTAAATATATTCACTTATTTCTACCAGCAAATCAGGTGGTCTTCTAAACATAGAATGATGTAAATTAAATGATAACACAAGGATCTTAGCCACACCATGGCCCATTATACTTAAATCATGTTGCTGACTAATTGAAGCTGTGTGTTATCCCTGTGGTCACAGCTCTGATTTATATATATATATCTTCATCGATTTGTTGTACTCAAGCAAGCCAACTATAGCTTAATCCAAATGATTTGGAAACACTAACTTCACGATTAGGAAGTATATCCTGATGAGGAAGTCACTGAGGCCCATGTCCTTTTCACAAGCTACAGAAGAGATGCCAAGGAACTTGTGAACAGTGCTGCTCTTCTGCTTGGAGCTAGCCTTCAAGGGACAGTAAAAGCAATATTACATATTGATGATAACTATGCTTATTTTCCATGTACAGCATATGTGAGTTATATATGTAAATATGCATGTATTTATGACTTGGTGTGGATATACGTATAACAACTAATGATTGTTCTGTCTCTCCAGCCCCATCTCTTGCTACTTCTAGGCAGGAACACTGAACTCTTTGCTCATCTGTATTCTGCTTCTTTAATGTGCACATGCTATCTCCTCTTTATCCTGACCCGTTCCCTGGGTATTTCTCTGAACTCTCTCAATGTATTCCTTGGAGTTAAATCTCCCAAGAACCCGACTGAAGGTTGCACTAACACAAAGCCACATCAATCCTCCTTCTCCTCTCCCTCCTTCTTAAAACAAAAATTTTGTGGTGGTTTGAATGAGAAATGTCCCCCATAGATTCAGGCATTTGAATACTTGGATTGTAATCAGTGGCACTAAAGAGAGATGGTGGTGTAGCCCAGTCGGAGGAAGTCTGTCACTGGGGGGTGGCTTTGAGAGTTTCTAGCTACAATTCATTTCCAGTTCACTTTCTCTGCTCTGTGTTTGTGTTGATGATGTGATTTCTCAGCTTCCTGCTCTAGCTGCCTTCTGCTATGCTTTCAGACCCATTGTGGACTCTGGTTGGAATCATGAGCCAAAGTAAGTTCTATAAGTCACTTTGGGTCATTGTGTTTTATCACAATAAAAATAATACAACTAAGCTTTATCATCATCATCATCATCATCATCATCATTTGTGTGTGTGTGTGTGTGTGTGTGTGTGTGTAATGTATGTTTTGAATGCAAGTGTATGGGCGCCATGGTGTAAATTTGGAAGAAAGAGGACAACGTTTGGAAGTCAGTTCTCTCTTGCCCTGGTCCTTGGGGATCAAAATGAGGTTCCAAGGCATGGGTGGCAAGTATCTATCCTTGCCGAGCCATCTCTTTGGCTATTAATGCTTGAATTTTAATTTGTTCCTCTTTCAGAGTTAACGAGTATCAACAAAGAGGTCTCGTGGTTATAGTTCAAGAATGGTTTGTAACTGACTTCCCTCGTTTGTCAGAATCTCCCATTTTCTTTCACTCCACCACGTTTTTATGGTGAGCAGCTGTGAAAATGCCCTGTCTACTTCTCCCCTTAGTTACCTTGTTGACCACATTTCCCTCTAGAACTCATCTTTTGCTGAAACTTCTACTGGAATTTCTAAACTGGCTCCGGGGGTGGGGGTGGGGTGGGGTGGGGGAATGGGAGGCTGGTTTACACTCTGGTAAAGGCAGACTGACTTATAGTGAGACACAGATGATCTTCAATAATCCATTTTCATTTTCCCCGTGACAGTTATTACAGGGGTTGAGAACTTGAGTTTTTTATCTGTGGAAATCTGACCATTGAGATGTAGGAAAAATGAACTGCTGTGTGTGTAAACTTGTTATTGTTACTGAATCCAAACAGTTTGTGATCTGACATTGGCACCCAGTCCTGCTTTCTGCACAACGCATGTGTTTTTGCTTTACTTCAAGTCCTTCAAATTCATTCTCAAAAAGATGTTCTTTTAAAATATCAATTGCCTCCAGTGAGGACCACAACACAAAGCAAACATAAATGAAGTTTATTTGGAGGATTTCTGTAGAAGGTCATTGTATTTTTATCAATATGATATATTTTTATTAATTATTTTAGCATTTCATACAGCACAGTTTGATCATATTAACCTCAATCCCCCCCCATATTCTTCCCAGATCCACCACCACTTACCCACTCCCCAATTTCTTGTCCAACTTTTTGTTATTTTTTTTTAAATAAATAACTAAGTGCAATTTGTGCTGCCAGTACTCTCATGAATGTGAGACCATCCATTGGAGCGTGCGGAACCATCAGGGGCCATACTCAAGGAAACTTACTCTTCCTTTCCCCCAAACCATCTATTGTCCATAGCTCCTCAGTTAGGGCTACAGGCTCATGATCCCATTCTCCCTCCATATTAGAATGTTGACTGGCTTGATCTTGTACAGGTCTTGTGCAGCCCACCACTACTGCTGTGAGTTTCTAAATGCAGTGGTCCTTTCTTCTCCAGAGCACACTCTTTTGCTCTGATCCTGCTCCAACATCTGGTGGTGGTGGTAATATAGGTGTCCTGTTTGTGGCTGAGCCCATATTGGCACTTATTCTCTGGGCTTTGACCAATTGTAAGTTTCTGAGTTAACTGCACAAAGGATCTTCTCTAATAAGGTCTGAGAGCTGCACTGATATATGGGCATAGAGATACTAATTTGGAGAACAGATTGATACCCTGGCCATTGGTTTTGATATGTATACAGTTATGTGGACACAAATACCTCACAAACAAAGGATGGGAGGATTCCTGAATGAAGTTACTAAAATATGATCATAAACGCACATTTCCTACAATTTCTCTTACACACACACACACACACACACATACACACACACACACACACACAGAGAGAGAGAGAGAGAGAGAGAGAGAGAGAAATTCACATCAAAAGAATACAGCTCAAATAAAAATGTTGGCTTTGGGTATATCTGCATTATTCAAATACTGTCTACATTCCTGTTTCTCAAATTTCTCAGCTTTCTTTGGCAATAATTTTATAATGCATCTCCAATTGACTTCAAGCAGCTTCCATATATTTTTTAGAATATGGCAAAATATCTCTAAAGATGAAATAGTGATAGTCACATCTTGGAGGTAATGAACAATTCTGTAATTAGATTTAAGACCCATACAACAAGAGCATAATTATGCCTAGTACTAGAGACCTAGCCAGGTACTGCCATTTTACTAGACCAGCAGAATTCCTAACTACATTCTGACACTTATTCTTATACTCACAGATAAGAATATCTCTCATTCCTCATCAAAAAAAAATTCTCTTTATAGCAATTGGAGACAATTACAGAAAACCACAGTGAAAATAACACAGAGATCAACCAATTGTGGAGGACTCAGCCCCAAAGAGTGACATCTTCAACACAACTCCTACACCTAGAAATCAAGGAATACAGTGAAAGAGGGGTCTGAGGGATTGGAGATTGTGAGGTCACAAGAACCATGAGGTCTGCTATGAGACGGTGTCTCTCAGATATTTGCCTGCCTGAACCAGACCTGAACAAGGAGCTTTCATATCTTTAGGAGAGTGATGAAGCCCAGTGTTAAAGAATACTGAGGAGTGAAGTCTATCTACCTACCTCAGCCTTGTTTACAAGACACATGGATCACCCTGGGAAGGGGAAATAAATGAGATCTCCATGAGTAAACTGGGTATGAGGGAGGGCAATGGAGGGTGGGGGATAGGGGATGAGAACATGGGAGAATGGGATGGTTGAGCTGGAGCAGGGATGGAGTGAGGGAGCAGTGAGGGAGACACCATGATGAAGGGAGATGTCATAGGGATGGGGAGAGGCCAGGTGCTGGGAGGTATGGTGGTATTTTATTTGTACTGAAATGTGATTTTATTTGTATGTTAATAAATAAAGTTGCCTGGGGGTCAGAGCTATTAGAGCCATAGCAGAAGCTGGGTGGTGGTGGCGCACACCTTTTATCCCAGCACTTGGTAGGCAGAACTAGGTAGATCTCTGTGTGTTCAAGGATACAGCCAGCATTGGAGACACACGCCTTTAATCTCAATACCAACCATAGAAGATCTGGAGGTCTGTATAGACAAGCAGTGACGAGGCAGTCATGTTGTTGGGTTTACAACCAATGAGAAGACAGAACAGGAAGTCTGTATAAAGACAAACAGACAGGAAGTAGGTCTCTTTTGGAGAGGTCTCTTTTGGAGAGGTACAACAGCAGTGGCAGGAAGGATAAGGTTTTTAATCTCAGCTCTTAGCTATCACTCTGACCTCTTGGCTTTCTTCTCTGAATCAACTCTGTGTTTCTTATTTAATAAGATGGTTACACCTACAGGAAGGTTCTCAGAAATCCACAAGGATGACCCTAGCTTAGACTACTATCAATAGTGGAGAGGGCACCTGAACTGGCTTGCCCCAATAATCAGATCAGTGAATACCCTAGCTGTCATCATAGAACTTCTTCCAGTAATTGATGGAAGCTGATGCAGAGATCCACAGCCAAACACCAGGCTGAGCTCCAGGAGTCCAGTCGAAGACAGAGAAGAGGGATTCTATGAGCAAAGGGCATCAAGATCATGATGGAGAAACCTACAAAGACAACCAAACCAAACTAGTGGGAACTCATGAACTTTAGATCAACAGCTGTGGAATCTCCATGGGACTGGACTAGGTCCTCTGCATAAGCAAGACAGTTGTGTAGTTTGATCAGCTTAAGAGGCCTCCTGCAGCAGGATCAAGATCCATCCCTGGTGCATGAGCTTTGCTTTTTGGCACTCACTACCTATGGTGGGACACCTCGCACAGCCTTGATGCAGGGGGAGGGGCTTGGACCTGCCTCTACTGGATGGACCAGGCTTTGTGGACTCCCCATGGGAGGCCTTACCTTGTTGGAAGAGGGAATGGAGGGGTGGGTTGGGTGGGGGAAGGTGGGAAGGGAGGGAGGAGAGGGGGATCTGTGATTGGTATGTAAAATGAATAAAAAAATCCTTAATAAAAAAAGAAAGAAAGAAAAGAAAAGAAAGATTTCAGTTCCTCCTAGTATTGACCTTTGACCCTTGATAACTTTCCAAAGGGTTTCCAGTGATAAGCTAAGTAAAAATGGGCTCCTGGAATTACATCAGAATTCTCTAGTCACATGGTAAATAAGGTCATTCACTAGGCAATTCCTTTTCATGTTTTGAATACAGCTATAACCCCTAAAATTCACCCAAATGCATGTTTTTAGTTTTTAAACAGTTTTTTACTGAAATTCAACGGTAGGATATTAAGAATTAACACAGGAAGTCACTTCAAACTTATCATGTCAGTGTCCTGCAGTTTAACTCCAAACAACCTCTTGGAAACTAAGATGATTTTTTGTTTCCTTGTAAGAAGCAGAGTTAATCCTGAGACACAACAACCACACACACACATGCTCAAGCACACAGATAAATGCGCACACACACTCGCATACATCCACATGCGAGCACACACACACACACACACACACACACACACACACACACACACTAATCGTGTCTTAATTAACATGCAGTTGCTTTAGAAACAGAGAATATCTACCTTCCCCACTGGTTTCTGATTGATCCAGGATAACGTGATTATGCTCATAATTGCGTGAAGTGTCCCTGGAAGTTCAGTTAAACACAGAGGGTTAAACCATAATCAGTATAACCTGACTATGCTCGTTGCTTGAAGTATCTCTGTACATTCAGTCTCCAGAATAAATTCTAACGTTTACTGATGAATTCTTTAAGAACGGGATCCACCTTGCCTAATTGTAACCTAACCCTTCACTCAACGTTGATAAGCACACAGTTGGGGTAATCAGTAGAATATATTTCTGTCGAGAAGAATGCATCATAATTCTGTGTCGTGTGATGGTCTCTCTCTCTCTCTCTCTCCATGTTAATATTCAAACAAGCCATCTGTGGAGGAAGGCATCATTTCCTTGCTCATGCACCCTCCCCTGGATGTGTTTCTTTATTTCTTTACTAGATGCTTCTGTAGTTTGTTTCTTCCAAATCTTATTGCTGTCCCCTACATTCTTGCACGGACACATTTCTCTCAGTGTATTCCTCCGACATTGAGAATCAACACATATTCCACTGAACCTTAGCACCTAGCTTATCCGGCCTTTGTTATTTTCCCTCTAGATGGAGAGCATTCATTTTTGCTTGCACTTCAAAATGTAGAAAATATTTTCACATCTACCTTCTTAGCCTTTTTAACATTTTTTAAAAACTGCTACTAATTATTATTTTTATAGATAATTGCTTTGTACATAAATAAAGAGATGCTTCCAAACCAGTACAAATGAGAAAATGAGGAGAGATTTGAACCTGTGTGCATTTAATTTTAATGTTTATTCTATTGGCTGCATCATAGTGCCTCACTCAACTAAAAACTTCGTAATATTACTACATCATGGTGATTACATGATATTTGGCATCTCAATGTAGTCATACCATTCCTACAGAGATATTAATGTGTACAAGTATTCTAGATTATAGAAGATTTTCTCTTCTATATCAATAGTCATTATGAGGCAGCAGATATTCGATTTAGCAGTTTGTAATTTTGAATGTCATCACCTGTCAAATCATTAAAAGTATTTGGGACATAAGCCTGACAGCCTGGCATCCTACTCACAGCTATTGTTTATTAAAATTAATTATGTAGTCTGTGTTCTTGCCAAAAGCAGATAATTCGGGAAAACACAGCATTTCTTTTAGGATGATGAGTATCAACATGATGTCTGATCACATTAGGTTTTAAAAAGAGACACTTTCCTTGAAATAAGTGTGGAATGAATGGTCTTCCAAAATTTTAATTTGCCTTTTTATTGCCATTAAGGGACCATCTGTACCTGTAGGTTTGAAGAAATTTAAAAACAACCTGCTGAGGAAGTCTTGGAGCTTAAAAGCTGAAATATATAATTAAATAAGCTTTGTCAAGTGGAATGAAAATTGAATTGTTGAGTCTTAAAATTCAGAAAAATTAATGTAAATCTATGGTAGATATTTCATTATTTGAATAACCCAACATTAATTTTAGCCAACCATCTAAACATTTGTATTTTCTAATTTGTGAAGCTTGAAGAGACAAAAGCAAGTAAATATCTGAATAATAAATAAAACCATTTTCTTCAAAATCAAATAACTCTCCTTCTAATTCAATGAAAGTTAAAATCAGGAATAACTCAGGCCACATAAACTTATTTATTAGCTGATCATCAGTTCAGTGTAAGATTTGAGGTTTTATTGTAATTTTTTTGCCATAATTGAAACATTGAGGAAAAATAGAGATTCTTCACATTATTCGTAATTTAAATCTATAGATCTTTCATTTGTAGTTTTAAATACTTATTGATTCACTCATGCTTAGCAGTGCTTTGTAGTCCTTTGGCCAGACTTAAACCATGTGGCTACTAATGGTAGTTACTAAGGACAGCTAATGCTAAGTAAATAAATAAATACAAATACAGAATGTAAAAGTGGGCTGGAGATGTGGCTCAGTGGTGAAGAACGTTTGCTGCTCTTGCAGAATAGCCAGGCTAGATTCCTCACAGCTACATGGAGAAGTGTGGTGTGCAGCATGGCTTGGCACCTTGACTTGACTTGGGGCAGTGAGGGAATGAAGGAGGAACAGATGTTAAAGAAGTGTGACAGATGTGTGGACACAGGTCAGGTGGGCTGTGTCGACTGATGAAGAGATAGTCACAAGGCAGACACGCAGAACCTCAGTGAGTTTGTTGGGTGTAGCACAGGGCATGGGGTTAGCTACTGTTAGTAGAAATCTCTGTAGGTAAGTCCTCTCAAGCTCTCCCAGGGGAGAAAGCTGTAACTGCAGGTTTTTACACGCACTGCTGTGTGGTAATATATTGTGTACCCTAATAAACTTGCCTGAGGATCATAGGACAAAGCCAGCCACTAGATTAGACAGAGAGCCAGGCAGTGGTGGCACACACCATTAATCCCAGCACTTGAGATCTCATGCCTTTGCTTGGGAAGCACACATATATTTAATCCCAGAAAGTAATATGGTAGATCAGAGACAGGTATATAGGGCGTGAGGAAACAGGAACTCACGCTTTTAAGGCTGAGGTTTCCATAGAGGTAAGAGCTAGTGGTTGGCTGTTCTGCTTCTCTGATCTTTTAGTTTTCACCCTGATATCTGGCTCTGGTGTTTTTTTTTATTATTATTATTAAAAGACCATCTAAGACCATCTAGGATTTGAACAATACTGCTGACAACCATATTTGGCCTAAAGAAGGCTTTCCTATTTCTCTGTTCCTTATCTGGGGGCAGGGAGAGGCTTTGCAGCATCATGGGTTTGAGGCATTGGTCCTTGACATGGCCATGCCCAGGCTTCCTTCACTCCCCACAGGGAGGCTGAAAACTGCCTAATACCTCCAGTTCCAAGGGAAATTGAATGCCCTTTGCTGGCATCTGAAGCCACCTTCATGCGTGTGAGACACATAAATACTTGCAGGAAGACATTCAGAAAAGAATAGCTAAGAATGTATTGCAATCCAGAGACATGACTTTCTTAAAAGTCATTACTTTTACTGAATGTTTACTGCAGCCTGAGAAAAGACCATGTCCTCTGTTAGCTGAGACATTGTCTGAAGGACCGTCACAAAGAAACATCAAAATATAAGTCAAGAATTAGTTAAAATAGTACTTTCTCATGAAAAGTGTAGGGTTGCCAAGAACTCAGCCCAGTTAGCTTTATCATTTTCCATCTTTGGCTTCACGAAAGGCTACAGCAGCTGTTCTTGGAAAAGGATAGGAGAGACAAGTGTGTGTAGCTCTGGAATCCTTGTCTTTAAGGAAATCATCTAGAAACTGCAAATATTTTTTGGTACTCTTGGATCCCAAATGTGTCACCAATTATAAAGGAGAAAAGCAGTTATTTCACCAAAGTGAAGCTAGAAGAAGGGGAGAAATGCATGGCTATTGGAGGACACAGTTTTTGATCATCAATTTATTGGAACAAGTACATTATCTTAAGACTTAAATATAAGAGCAAATTATGAGTGTTTTTCTCAAATTCAATGATTATATCAATTCTCATTAATGATTCTTGTTTCTAATGTAGAAACAATTTCATCTTTTACTAAATGTTTTATTTTTTCTCTGGCTTGTAACCATCTCTTCTTCCACTCTGTTCAAGTGGTGTCTCCGATTGATACTCTTGGTCTCCCCCAGACAGTGGGATTGGGACCTGTCCCTAGTGCATGAGCCAGCTTTTTG
Organism: Peromyscus attwateri; assembly: GCA_902168425.1. Lineage (NCBI taxonomy): Eukaryota > Metazoa > Chordata > Mammalia > Rodentia > Cricetidae > Peromyscus > Peromyscus attwateri. Next base: position 17,618 of record CABHPP010059806.1, read on the forward strand.
GAGCCTAGTGCCTATGGTGAGACACTTTGCACAGCCTTGGTGCAGGAAGGAGGGGCTTGGACCTGCCTCAAATGAATGTACTAGGCTCTGCTGACTCCCCATGGGAGACCTTGCCTTGGAAGAGGTGGGAATGAGGGGTGGGTTGGGGAGGGAAGGCTGGAGAGCGGGAGGAGGAAGGACAGGGGAATCTGTGGTTGGTATGTAAAATGAATAGAAAAATCTCTTTAAAAATGTTTTATTTTACCTGCACCGCCCCCCCAACTCCCATGTTTTGTCTGCATGTATGACAGAACCACTTGCATGTCTGTTGTCTATGGATGCCAGGAGACAATGTCAGAATATCTAGACCTGGAGTTACAGATGGTTGTGAACTACCATGTGGGTGCTGGAAATTGGACCCTGGACCACTGAAAGACCATCTGGCGCTTTTAACTGCTAAGCCATCTCTCCAGTTGTCAACATTTTTTTCTGTTCACTTCTTTGCAAACACATAAGTACCCCAAATTCCAAATAGAGAGTAGTTTTTTAAAACATACTTTATTTTGACAAATGTATGAATTATTGACCAACTACTAAAGCAGTTCATTATTCTTTTCTAATCTTTTTTTTTTTTTTTGGTTTTTTTGAGACAGGGTTTCTCTGTGTAGCTTTGCGCCTTTCCTGGAACTCACTTGGTAGCCCAGGCTGGCCTCGAACTCACAGAGATCCGCCTGCCTCTGCCTCCCGAGTGCTGGGATTAAAGGCGTGCGCCACCAACGCCCGGCTCTTTTCTAATCTTAATCCAGTTAGATGCGTGTATTTTTCATTTAGAAGGTTCTTTATGAGTTTATATTCAGTTCTACATTTAGTCAATGCCTTATTTCTTTGCTGTGATAAGACACTATGACCTAGGCAATTTAGGAGGTGTAGCCATGGTGGACATGGACTCCTATCCCTCTGCAATAGGGGCTTACAGTTCCAGAGGGATAGGAGTCCATGTCCATCATGGCTAGCAGCATGGCAGCAGAAAAGTATATGCTGGAATAACAGCTGAGAGCTCATATCATGAGACATAACCATGAGGCAGAGAGAGAGAGAGAGAGAGAGAGAGAGAGAGAGAGAGAGAGAGAGAAGAGAAGAGAAGAGAAGAGGAGAGGAGAGGAGAGAGGAGAGAGGAGAGGAGAGAGGAGAAAGGAGAGAGGAGAGAGGAGAGGGGAGGAGAGAGGAGAGAGGAGAGAGGAGAGAGGAGAGAGAGAAAAATGATTTGATGGTGTGACTCTTTTGAAACCTAAAAGCATGACCCCATGACATACCTCCTCTTAGGCTACACCTCCCAATTCTTCCCAAACAAATCTACCAGCGGGGACTAAGTGTGCAAATACATGAGCATATGGGGGTGATATTCTCATTCAAAGCACCACAATCAAAATAATTCAGCCATCTAGTTCAAATTTCTATGTTATATTTAGATTTCCCATGAACTAGCTTATCTATTACAATCGTTACTAACTTAAAGGGTACTTTTAGACTAATCCTTTCATTTATTCTCTTCATCTATAATAAAATGTACAATTATGCTTTAAAGTTGCCTTCTACATAGCCCCTGGATGTCACAGAAGTGAGAAGTGGGGTTGGATTTTCAGGGGTTTCTGAGCTTTCTAATGGAACTTCTGAAAGAGGAGCCAGGACACTTTTCATGAGGATGCATTGAAGCTTTTCCATAAAAACAAAGTTTTAGTGCTTAAAATACATTCTAAGATCAGAAACCTGTGAAGCTTTCTACGGTTATTTCCAGCTTCCTGCAATTATTTCCATTTCATGGAAGAATTAGGAAGGGGAAAAGAAAAAAGAGCCAAATGGAGCTTCCTGTGCTGGGAACTTAAACAACCCTCCTTCTAAATGGCTGCCTCCACACAAAGCCACAAAGTTCATTTTCCATTTTGCTCTTTGAGAGTCATGCACAAAAAAACAAGTGAGTAATATCCCACGTCCCTTTTTCTGAAAGTTATACATCTGCAGCTAGATAAGCCACTGAAGCTTGATGAAACAGAGGCTACAGCAGTAGAGGGAGATAGGGTAGTGTTTGAATGGGCATTACAAGCACAGATTAATATCTAATTTAATGACGAAAACCCTCTAGCCATAAAGGAAAAGTTGTAACTGCTAAGTAATTTCTTAGTTTCTCTGTTGATGTAAATTCCATCTAGGATTTCTTTTCTATTTATTCACCCATTTATTTTGTGTGTGTGTGTGTGTGTGTGTGTGTGTGTGTGTGTGTGTGTGTGTGTATGTGTGCCATGTACATATGTGTGCACACGTGTATGTGGTCCCACTCACCTGTGTGTAGTCATGTGGATGATAGAAGTTGACAACATATGTCTTCCTCAATGACGCCTCACCTTAGCTTTTGATACAGGGTCTCTCAGTGAGCTGGGACTTCACCATGATTCAGCTAGACTGGTTAGCCAGGAGCAAGCCCGAGGGATCCACTTGTTTGTGTCTTTACACACTGAAATTATAAATGTGTGCAGCTGCACTCCACATTTTGCATAGGTCCTGGAGATCAAGCCTTAGGCATGAGCAGAAATCGCTTTACTCACTGAACCATCCCATTCCCCACATAAGGTTTCTTAAGAAACATTATAAAAATGCCATAACTCCCATATGTACAACAGTAAATTCATAATTTACTAGCTTTGCAATATCAATTTAATGCACACATAGCAGAGCAGCCTATGGGTGTGTGACCATCTGAGCCCATTAGTTTTGATATGTTCTTGTAATAAATAAAGAATGCAAAGAAGATTTAGGGTGAAAAAATTTCATATTGACTCACTCCTGTCTTATAGTCTTATAGTTTGATTTTCTGATATATATATATATATATATATATATATATATATATATATATACTTTTTTTCCAACTCATCCCTATTAAGGTAGGATGTATCAAGAAAACCAATCAAACTGAAAAGCTCATAATTTTGAAGTCTTAAAAATATTTATTTAAAAAGTGGGGTGAATTTAACTATCATCTTTCTTAGCACTGAGTATATACATGGAGACAAAGGAAGAGAGAAAAGAAACCAGATGGGTGAGGGGACCCCGCCCCCCACTCTTATTTAGTGGTACCCTTGGCTCTAAAGCTGGAAATATTCCTTTTGGAGTCTCACTCCATTTCAATGACTATTTCAATGACCATTTCAATGACTACTTCGATGACTATTTCAATGAGAAAAAAGTGGACCACAGTCATTTGGAGCTTTTCAGTTATCAAATATATTGAAGACCCTGGTACACAGTGTCTATGAAAGCAAAAGACAGCAAAAATATTTGAGAACATTGAAAATATCATTAATGATATACACTGAACAATTTAGATTTCAATTATGTAAATCTTTTGTGAATTCAAGGGCCGGCATTTGCATCAAGTAAATATCTACAACTCTAGAGAGATGCTTGTGTAGCTTAGCTTTCCCAAGCCATTGTTTTTGAGCATCAGATAATGAAATCCATTGTTGGTTGAGATGGGTCATGATTTGCTTTGCTTTGTTCTACTGAAAGGGTATTAAAAGAGAACTGGAGGCTTAATTTTACTTATTCATAAAGCTACATATGCCAAATTATATTTTAAATAAGTAATGCGAGATGTTTTTAAGTGCACACAGCCATTATCTCTTCTAGAATGGACACTGCTGATTAAATAACCCTAAATTTGTTTTTGAGTCTTCAGAGGAGACCTACTTAGCATGGTTCAGCCAGTTTTTCTAGTGATCCACTTTAGAGAGATATTTCAAGCCCTGCTGAAGGTACCTCCACTTAACGCTCTCAGGAGCAGACATTTGGCTTTTATTTTCTGGGACAGCATTTTGAAAGGGCTTAAAGCACTTGCTTTAATTTTAATTCCTAATGCCTTTAAAATAACATTCTGGAGTGGCCTGAGAAGGCTTCCTATGTGCAGCAGTGACCTTCCTGGAATCAGCCTGGTGCTGCTGCTTGGCCCTTATTAAAACAGGAGATTTACACTGAAGAGTTCATGACCGTGCTGTGCTGCATATCAATGTGCTTTGGTATGTAAAAATCAGAAAGCAGAGATTTTTGTTATGATAAATACAGCTTTGAGTGGTACCTAGAGTGAAGCCAATTGCATAGAGAAAAACCAGTACATATCTTCAAAGCTTATTCCTAATAGACACGGTAGCATTCTCCACTCCACTGTCAATCTTCTGTACCATTTCTTATTTGAATTCAGTGGTTTAGAATTTAACTGCATTTAGTTGTTTTTCTTTTTTTCTTGCATTTAGTTTTTTAAGACTTGTTTATCTGTATATGTGTGAGTGACTACATACACATATTTGCACTATGCACATGCCTGGGGGCCACACAAGGGCATTGGATCCCCAAGAACTGGTGTTACACACAGTTGTGTATCACCATAGGGGTGCTGTGAACCAAACCCAGGACCTCTATAAAAGCAGCAAGTGCTCTTAACTGCTGAGCCATCTCTCCAACCCTTTATCCATATTTCTATTATAAATACAGAATAAAT
>CABHPP010059820.1:0-16791 GCA_902168425.1 Peromyscus attwateri
GACTAACTTGCTCCTTTGAGTGCCTGAGTCATCTTACGGCCAAATTTAAGTAATCTCCACTGTCTCTGGAAGGAAATAAAAATGAGAGAGTGCATGCTGCATGATGCTTCAAATATAACATTTTAATCAGGCTCAAGTGTAAATAGAAAATACAAGATTTGGGGAATACTAGACTTGCAGAAGATGCTTGGTTACTAAACAGACCTTGAACTTGAACGCCAACTTTGTCCCTTATTATAATATGCTTCATCTTTGAATCTTTCTTTTGCTAATATTTTCAATAGGGGGTTGATATTAATTTTACTCATTGTGTTAAAATGAATATATGAATTTCCCAGTGAATAGGACAGGCTTAATACATAGAAATATCCCCATGATTGCTACTACTGTAATGAATTTGATAGCTTCATTGAAGTCTCATTTTTATAGTTGACATATCATGTGACTTAATAGTATTCTAGTGAATTATGGTCAAATGGGAGGGCCTAGCTGGGGGCTAAAGAAGTTAAGTGACTTCCTTGTGCTCATAGGCCCCCAAGCAGCAAACAACACTTTGCCTGAGTCTCTCCAATTATGCAGCTTATTCTCTTGCCTGATTGTCAATTTATGCACAGGTACTCTGTGTATATAATTACAAAAGAACCAAGAAAGGACATATATTCAAATATTGCTAGTTTCTGTGTTAATCTTCAGATACGGAGACCTCCATTCCCTTCCTTCTACCTCTCCTCCACCTCAGTGCTCCATCATTGTGTAAGAAAACCTTTTTCTGCTATGAACATCTTTGAATTGGAAATCTTATTTCCACTCTCCATTCAGATGTCTGTTTGGTCCACAAAGGATCCCAGCCCTGCTTCAAAGACATGTCAAGGGCTCATCTGGCTGTCAGACACTGAGAGACCAGGGGAGAATACTAACCCTGATAATTGAGCAGAGGTTGTTTCTGTAACTATGTGTACTGTCCGTGATCCTGATGGGTCACCTTTGTTACAAGGGCAATATAAACTTTAACTTTCCTACAGTATTCAACCTTGGTTGACAGATACACTGGGAATAGATTCTTATTTGAGAAACTAGCTGATAATTCCCTGTGAATTGGCCTGTCATGCTTTTTAAATCTGTGTGTTCGTGGAAAATTGCTTTTAAATCTACTTTATGTATGGATGTGCATGCCAGTGTCCCCCTCGACTCCTTTAAAATGTCACAAATGACTTTCCTTGAATTTGTCTGTTTTCAGGATTAGTGTGCTTCTCTCCAGACACCTGTGCCCTAGATTTCAGCCAAAATAGATCTCTCCATGCTTAAACTATGACCTGTTTTTAGGCAAAGGAAGCCCTGGTTTGAGGTCACCTCCAGTGGGGGCAGCTGGCATGCAGTGTTAACTCTTGGCTGTTTTGTCATGCAGTTGTGTGGAAGAGTACAAGCTGGCTCCCGATGGGAAATCCTGTCTAATGCTCTCAGATGTCTGCGAGGGACCCAAGTGCCACAAACCTGACTCCAAATTCAATGACACCCTCTTTGGAGAGATGCTACATGGTTACAACAACAGGACCCAACATGTAAACCAAGGCCAAGTCTTCCAAATGACCTTCAGGTATGGGGTAGATGCTTGTTTGAACATTTACAGTCACCAGAGCAGAGTCTGGGCTGAGGGAGGAAAATGTGGGCAGGGTGGAACAGAAACCTCTTATGTTGGCTAATACCCTCCAAGGAGAGTTAGAAATCATCAAAATATATTCTGTCAGATACCTTTCCACTGACTTAAAACTTATTCTACCCTTCCATTCTTCAATGGCTATGCACATAGGTTACTTTCAAGCTTAAATCATCCTCTTAGTACACCTAATGGAATTTTTTTAATTCAATTAATCTTCCAGTATATTTAAAGATAAGTATCCTATAGGTGCTATTCTAAAATTTCAAAAATAAAGATATGTAGTGAATTAAAAAATGAAAATGGTATCACCTAGAAACATTCTGCATTAACATTTTCCCGAACACTCCTAAAACCCGTCTCCCTCACTATCCACCTTCTCCCTCTCTATTTATCTATCTACACATGCATACACATGCTCCTCATATCTCAATAGAGCTACTTAGAAAGTGCTTTTTTACCGTAGTAACATGATAAAGTATTTTTCTGTGTCAGTGATTCAGTAGTATGTGGGTAATTAAAAGAAATGCTCATTCAATGAGAAAGAAGAAAACAATAGCTTGGTTTGCCTGGATTATACAAAGACTCAGCATTTGGGACTGATGTGAAGGGCTTCCTTGGATAACTGAAGAAACCAAGGCCATTCATGAAGGATGAACTGGGATAGAATTTATTTACACTTTCTTAAAGGCCTCTAAGAGGGTAAAGTGAGAAGATTTGATCCACCTGTAAAAGTAGATTTCCTTAAAACAGCAAAAGGCCCCATAATCTTAGACAGATATTCTTGAAAAGGGGTATGAGCTATTACTATAAAGCAGAGGCCCCCTTATCACTGTAGAGATTGTAAGAATCAGCCACAATCCATCATCACCCCACTCATCATCTTATTAATACGAACAGTCTTTGTCGTAGGAATGCCAGTGTGGCCATCTTTCATTAATAATTAGCCTATGTTAAACTCATCCCCACTGTTTTGGGTACCACAAATACCATTACTTCTCACTATCACTTGGCTGGCCTTTTCACCACTGTTATAGTTAATAGCAATGATAATTGCCATTAACATTAATTCAGAACATGCCTCAAGTATTTCAGCACTCGGTCATCTATTAATGTGTGTAACCCTGTTATTTCCTTTCCACAAATGGGAAACAAACATTTAAAACAACTTTAAATAAAACCCCCTTTCTAGAAAATTGGAGATCATAGACACTGCCACTTTGGTAAATTAGAACGTTTTTTGAGTGACCTCACTCTCCCTTTTACTATTCAAAAGTTAGTGCCAAAAGAAAATGAGTGACTTGAGTCACTGACAGGTAGGGTTCAGAATCAGGTGTAAGTCTGACTCCAAATCCTTGATCTTGTCTTTTAATGCATTATCCCTCCTCATTTCCCATTTTAGAGAATGAGAATGGAAATGTGAATTCTTTGGAAGCATTTATTTTTATTGTCATTACGTGGTCTCTGGGTACCTACCCTTTCTCAGGTACTGTCTTAGTCAAAGTTCTATTGCTGTGAAGAGACATCATGACCACTGAAACTCTTATGAAGGAAAACATTTAATTGGGGATGTCTTATAGGTTTAGAGGTTTATTCCATTATTGTCATGGCAGGAATCATGGTGGTACTCAGGCAAACATGGTGCTGGAAAAGGAGCCAAGAGTTCTACATCTGGATCAGCAGGCAGCAAGAAGAGAGAGAGAGAGAGAGAGAGAGAGAGAGAGAGAGAGAGAGAGAGAGAGAGAGAGAGAGACTGAGCCTAGAATGAGCATTTGAAACCCAAAGCCCACCCTCAGCAACACATTTCCTCCAAAAAGATCACACCTACTCCAACAAGGGCACATCTTCTAATAGTGCCACTCCCTGGTGACCAAGCATTTAAATCTATGATTTTATGGGAGAAGGGGCATTCCTATTCAAACCACCACAAGTACCATGCTTCTTATTAAGGATGTGGTGCAAAATGAGACACCATGACATCAGATACCTTAGCACTTAGATATAGCTGACACAAGGACCTTATGTGTTTAAACAGTTAACAATGGAATCTACTGTGGTTTGAGCAGAGTTTTAAATGCACCTCTGTTGGGTTAGATAGCAATAGTATGGCTTAGAGTCAACTGCTGATATGAAGTATCACTTAACTAATACTTGGAAGAAATTAGAGATGTTAGCACTGGAAATGGTTTCAATGGAAGGTAATTATTCTAAGAAGGTAACAAGGTTGCTTGTTTCAGGACATGAGAGTGTTGTTGAGGAGGACAGTATAGAAATGATGATAGGCCATGAATCTGAGGCCCAGCCTGAGGGTGTGTCAGCCAAGTCCATTTTCTAACAAGCATGGGGATACTCTTAAATCATGCAAGGAGGGGAGTATGCAATGAATAAATTGCAATTTTCAACCTCACTGGAGGGTGTGTGGAAAGTAGATTATGTGGAGGAGTGTGAAAACAGAGGTGTCAATCAGGTGTCTGTTGTGGAAGCTATATGACGAGTGTGTTGGAGGCGTCGACTAAAGATGACAGAAATTATATCAGAGAGAAAAGGGAATTGAGAAGAAAATTGAGGTCCAGTGAATAGTTGCAAGGGAAGGGAAAAGTTGAAAGAGAATTCAAGAGTGAAAGAAGTGATTGGCAGCCTCAGCGTAAGCTTTAACAGTCTTAGCCTCCAATTCTCAGTTCTTTTCACTGCTCAGGTGTTCAAACCAAAGCTCAATGCAACTTCATTGGAGAGTCTGTGAAAGAAATTGAAGAACTGTCTAGATGAACTATTTCTTAAAGCTGAGATTGTACAAAACTAGCTTTCCATAATTTTAAGAATAATACTGCTTGTAATCCAAAAGGGGAAAAAAACAAATAAATTACCCCTTCCCTTTGAGGAAGGAAATTACAAGTGTAAGGGATGACATGCACAACTGAAGAATAAAAGTAAAATTTAATTCATAAAGCAGCATCCTGAGAAAGGCTTGTGTTTTCCAAAGAGTAGTTACACACAGGCTTTTAAGAGGAACTAGAAGGAAGAATAAAGAACATTACTGAGGACAAGGCATGGGAAGTGGAGTTTGAAGAAATAGCAAAGAAGAGTGCATCTTCAGGGACTGCTACGAGGGCATTTTCCGGTCTAAGAAAGTGTCTGCAAAGTCCAGACATGTAGATGGATGAGAAGAGAGTCAGGGAATGGACCCCAGATAAACTTGCCTACATGTCTCAACTCTATGACAAGCATAATTCTTCTGTCTCTTTGTTAATGGGGGCATTTTGTCAGGTGCCAGTTAACGGTGATAAGCACCTTGCATGTTGGATGCTGGTTGATTGATTTCTCATGGTAATTACTGGAATGTCTGACCCATGAGAAATGATCAAATGAGCTAGTTTCTACTCTATTTTATGAGGATTAACTTAATTCAAATAGAACATCCAAATGGGTACAAAGCTACTAAATCCTGAAGAGAGAAGAGGCAGGGGCTACTGTGTCTGCCCAGATCCAGAAGCCTTCAAGTTTTTCACCATCAAAGGCAGTTGTCATTTCTCACCTCCTCCTCCTTCTTCCTCCCCTTCTTCTTCCAAGTAATCTCTGGTCCAGCCCAGAGAGTAGCCAGAAGGCACTTCCACCAGCCATCCTGCCATATGCTTCCTTTCCTGACGACAGCCTAGCCTGAGATATCCATATCTGGACTGGCTATGACATGTCCACGTGATGGCAGAGCTCTGCTTTTTCTCCTCCCTGTTCCTCTCTATGTGAGCACATCTGACAGCTGCTGATGGAAGGGTTTTTATTGCCTCCCTTGAAAAACCCCTAAAAGTACAACCTGGATTGCCTTGCAAAATGCTTTAAAGTGAATTCTGAGTCAGACAAGTGCATCAAGACAGACTCTTTGAGGCCTAACCTTTTGTTGCACAGACGGAGATGTTTGTATGTTAGTGTTCACCATGATTTGAAACTTCTCTGGAACTGAAATTTAGATTCCTAACTCTCAGACCACAGATCTCTTTTATTTAAAGTTCTGGGAAAAAAAATGAAAGAGTATGCCACTTTCCTCATGTCCTGCGTTATCATGTGATGGGGGCAGTCATGTGTTCCACCCCCTCTCTCAGTGCCCAGTCAGAAGCCAGATGCCACGGGAGAATGCCAGGTTCACTACTGAAGGGATATCTTGGGCAAAGACCACCAGCAGGAGGCTCCATCTTTCAAGCTGCTGTATGTAGGCTGCAGTCTGTCCCTGAGGGATATATTTGTATATATGTAGAAATGTTTAGAATCCCTGCCAGGACAAGGTTGTGTACAACATGTGAGTAATAAGCACAGTGTATGCCTGCACTGTGGAATGAAAGGATCAGAGGCAGGGAAATGTGTGCAGAAAAGAGGTCAGATTCACAAAGCAGAGCCATGGAAGGAGAAACAAAGATGGAGACAATACAGGCAAGCCCAGAGGCTGCTAAAGAAAGGTGACAACTTTGTAAAAGGGCTGAAGAAATGAAGTAGACAAAAAAAAAGCAGTGAGGGAGTAGGGATAGTCTGAAGGCTGGAAAGGCTGAATTTAAAAAAAAAGGAAGAAGAAGAAATGATAGAGAAAGAAGGACACTGTGCTCATAGGGAAGTAGAAACATGGTTTCTTCCAAGAGACCGTGAGAGGCTCACTTTAAGAGACTGCATGTTTCTGAGAGAGAGGAAGAATCTGGTTCAAATGGACAGGAATGGACATAAAGGCTTTTGGTAAAAATGTCAAGTGCTGTGAAAATGTGAAGAGCCGATGATCTCACATCAGAATTGCCCCTAAACCCAGCCAGTGGTCGACTTTCTTTCTAATCCCTTTTGCTGCAGTATTGGTCTTAATGACCCAGGCAGAGATGCTATCAGCTTCCTGCTTCCCTTAGCTCTTGATCAGTGTGGGAATCAGCAGGCCTGTGGGAGTGAGATAAACTCATAAAGCTGATGGCATTTCATGGTTTTTTATTTGTTTGTTGTTTTTACTCCAAACCTCTTCTATCCAACCTATTTCATTGCAGTAAGGAAGAAAGGTCAACTTGGGTCATAGCTTGTGGAGATTTAGATAAACATCAGTCAGGAACTATTATTGAGCCCGGAGACTTAGAAATGGCAGAGGACAGGTTTCTACAGAACAGGTCTGAGCATATTACAAGGGTAGATTTTGCAAAAGTCTCACAAAAAAAAAAAAGGCAGCCCCATTGGAACCAGACATTTAGTCACAGACTTCCAATAATGACCTGTGAAGAACATGGGTTCATGAGAGATTTACTAGAAAGGCAGTTTCCAATCTGGTCTGATTATCATATGTACTTATCTTATGGTAAAAGAAGAGAGTTTTGGATAAGAGGTGGGATTTCAGAATTCTGCACCCACCCACCCACACTGTGTGAGACAGAAGGGCTCTCTTTAAGGATTTGAGGAAAGCTGGTCCTTCCTCGTTAGCAGTGCTGACTTGTTCCATGTAAGAGGAGACTGAGTTGGATCAGATGGAGTGGCCTCCAAAGCTGTTCTGAACTGTTTGATTTTTTTCCCTCACAATTTCCTGAGAGATGGTTAATTATATATTCTATCTCTCTGGATCGTTCTTTTTCTTTACTCTCTTTCCTTTTTTCCCTCTTTAAATATGTGTGTAGCTTTTATATGTCTTGTCCTATATGGCATCGTATATTGCTTGATTTTTTTTCAGTGCCTATTATGAAGTGGCCATCAATTTGACTTCACAGAAGGAAATGAATGTGTGTCAAAATGCACTAGTGTGTGCCTTAGAAACAATCAATTTCAAAACCTCAGAGATGGGTTGGACAGTGTTTCTGTGTCAATTATATTACATTTTTCACAGAATGACAGGGAGCCTAGTCATTCTGGTATTTGGGAATCTGGTCTGACAGAAGAATCATTATGTACTTCTGTGAACCCTGTTGTAGGGATGGCAGGTATGGGAGCATCCAACACCTGGAAATAGCATGGAGTTCGTGCAGAATCTTATATGAGAGGTGGCATTTGCCTAAGATTTCTACTTAATTATGGATTTGCCAGCCCTCTGTAGTACCTGGGCTATGAAATAGGTACCACTATCATTTAATTATCACAACAAAAGAAAGCAGACATTAGTATTGTAAGTATTTCTTAGATATGGAAGGGGGTTTGACTCTCACAACTTCTTACTACAGTAGTAAAATGACTTAGTTCCTGAGGTTTTAAAAAAAAGTTGACTTTCTTTCTTTGCATAGATAGATAGATAGATAGATAGATAGATAGATAGATAGATATATGCCACATATATATATATACATATATATATGTATGTATGTATGCACTAGTTTGTGCCTTGGGAAAAATTTTAAAACCTCAGTGATGGTTAGGAAAGCATCTCTCTCTCTCTCTCTCTCTCTCTCTCTCTCTCTCTCTTCTCCCTCTCTCTTGTGTGTATACATAAGTGTATGTATATATATATATGTGTGTGTGTGTGTACAAATATTGTATATGAAGTACAAATATTGAATGTACATGATTCAGTTTGAAGGTAAGTTCTTGAGCTAGAATCATCCTCTCAACTCTCACCCACCCAAAATATGTATGTAATGAATTCACACACACATATATAAATGAATGCACATATCTTAATGGATGCACACATATTACAAATGCACACATATATCACTGAGTGCACACACATTAGTGAATGCATATGCACATTAGGGAATGTTAAGTGAAATTGTCGAGGGAGAAGCAGAGCCACTGCCTTTTGTACTGTGTGCATCAGTGGGAGGTAAACCTGTGAGCTTGCTACTGGGTTAGTTGGAAAGAACAGAAGTTCAGTGCTTCCTCCTGGAGTGCTGAAGACAGCCTTGTTTGGGAAAAATAAATCTCTTAAATGTGTTATTTCATCTGTGACCCTTTTGTTTTTGTGTGAATGCCCTGCAGTGAAAAACATCTCATCAGGAATGTGGGACTCAGATGGAGTATATATGATGAAGTTTGATGCTGGATAGTGGTGGGTTACTCCCTTCCCTCCAGCATGATATTGAAAATATTAGATGATGAGTCTAGCCATGGCATAGGTCACCACGAAGGGAGGTCCATGCAAACAGTGAGGCTGGCTGGACTGCTCATCAGTCATGCTCACTTCCTGCTTCCCTTCCACCGTTATTGATTTATCATACTCTCAGATCCTTTTTAATGCCCTTGTTCATAACTGATATGGTGAAAACATGCTTTTCTCCTCTTTTCAATGTCTCTCTGCAAGTAACATAGGTAGATATTTCCCCCATGACATGTAGAAAGAGTAATGTAACCATGATATTCTTTTCTTCTTCTACATATTTTGGTCCTAGGGTCTCAGGGTCCTTTGAATGCTGAGCAAGTACTACACCACTGAGCAACCCACCTCAGCTGTTTGTTATACTTTCTGATATGAGTAGACAATCTGAGAGGGGATAATACATGGCACACTATCAAAAATCACAGTCTATAAGCAGTGGAACCAGGTTCTGACCCCCACTCTTTTTTTTCCTTTCATTTTTCTTTATTAAGAAATTTTCTGCTCACTCCACATACTATCCACAGATCCCCCCTCTTCCCTCCTCCTACCCCTCAGCCTTCTTTCCCAAGCCACCCCACATCCCCACATCCTCCAAATCAAGGTCTCCCATGGGGAGTCAGCAGAGCCCAGCACACTGAGCCTAGGCAGGTCCAAGCCCCGTCCCACTGCACCAAGACTGTGCAAGGTGTCACACCACAGGCACCAGATTCCAGAAGCCTGCCCATAGACCAGGGACAGATCCCGATCCCCCTGCCTGGGTGTTCCCCAAACAGTTTGAGCCAAACAACTGTCTTCCATATCCAGAGGGCCTAGTCCAGTCCCATGGGGGCTCCACAGCCACCAGTCCATAGTTCATGGGCTTCCACTAGTGTGGCCGGTCATCTCTGCACGTCCTCCCTTCATGATCTCGACTTCCCTCGCCTGCAGTATCTCTCCTCTCTCTCATCAATTGGATTCCAGGAGCTCAGCCTGGTGCCTGGCCGTGGATCTCTGTATCTGCCTCCATCTGTCACTGGACAAAGGCTCTATGATGACAGCTAGGTTATTTGCTAGGCTGGTCACCAGAGTCGACCGGTCCAGGCACCCTCTGGACCACTGCCGGCAGACCAAGGTGGGGTCAACCTTGTGGATTCCTGAGAGCCTCCCCAGCACTCTGCCTCTTCCTATTCCCATGATATCCTCATCTATCATGGTATCTTCCTCCCTGCCCTCCTACTCTGTCCCTGTTCCAGCTTGACCCTCCCATTTCCCTATGTTCTCATCCCCCACTCCTCGCCCTCTGCCACCCCCCCACACCCAGTCCACTCATGTAGATCTCATCCACTTCTCCTTCACAGCTGACCCCCACTCTTAACCAGTCTACAGTCTTCAGATGTGTATATGTATGTATATGATCTGATGTATATATGTTTGTATATGACCTCAAGCCGTATGCATCTCTGAAATAAAGCATATAATACCCACCATCAATACTGTATTGTCCCCTTAGAATTTGTCCCCTTAGAATTCCGAACATACAAATTGGTACCAGTGTTTCTGAAACTTTTATTTGCATATTAGTCACTAAAGGGAAAGTCCTAAAATTCAAGCTCTACTTGAGTGGGTTATAGATGGAGCATGAAAACTAGAATTTACAGTGAGGCTCCTGAATCTGTGACCCCACTTTCAATAGCAAGATGTTAGACCACAATTTCTTTCTCAGTGGAGAGCATAGCTGCTTAGATAGTGCCTGAAGATGAAGGATTCTTGTTCTTGCTTTTGACTGTCTGAAATTAGGCTCCACATGTCAAGGCCCATGGCACCAGAGAACAATGGAGTCCTACAGAAGCTCTTTCCCAGAACTCCTTCCCCATTAACCAACTACAGAGAACATTTTTCAGTTTTCAGCCCCAGGGCAAATAGTTTTCCCCTTCTACCTGATAGGCTCTCAGATCATAATACAGTGAAGTTTGTCTGGTGTCCATTCACCCTGCTCACACTGATGGGCACAGGGATACTCAGAGATCAACTCCGACGAGGGAGTCACCTATATGAAGGAAGCTCCTGCTTTGTGTAGGAGAACCATAGCTAAGACCCAGACCCATGCCACTTTTACGTGCTCAGGCTGCGATTTCAGCCATTACCAGATGCAACCGAAAGCTACTTAACAGAAAAGGGTTGGATTGTAGCCTGCTTTAAGTCAGAGAGAGAAGAATTCCAACTCCTGAAAACTAGATAGAAACCTGTCTAGACTGGGCATTGGCTAAAGTACAAACTTGGTCTTTTTCAAATACTGAGACAAGATCTCATACCACCAACACTGTTAGTTTAATTGGGGAAAATCTAAAATTTAAAGCTAGTGAAGATACTTTCTGTGTATGTGTGCAGGAGAAAGAGGAGGAGGCAAGGAACTGCAATCCATTTAAAAATGAGCCCCCCTAATCTTTCCCCTATATATCCTGAAAGAAGAAAAAGATCTAATTTCATTTCATTTCAAGCTTTCTTCTTAATGCATGCTTCTCCCACTATACTGAACATGGTTGTTTCCAAACTGTGCATAGTTCATTTCAATGTTCTCCAGCTAACCAAAAACTGCATTGCTAGTCTGTATAAGGTACTAAAACAACAAAACCAACAAGGTCTATTTTACATCAGCACACAGTTCCTGTCCCCTCTTTTAGCTTTGTTTTAGATGTTCTCGCTTCAAAATCCCTGACTACATACTTTTTCTAGGAGGGGGAAGCCTCTCGGAATCATTGAGACATCTGAAGCAGAGACAATTTTTGAAGAAGTGCAATTTCATTACACTTGAATGGAGGCAGTAACTCAGGCTGGTCTAAGCACTCAGAAGTAAAAGTCCATAGGGAACCTACAGAACAGATAAGGATAGATTGTAATTAGCACAGTAATTGTAATTAGCAGAGCAATTGTAATTAGCACAGTGATTGTTTGTTCATAATGGGTGCTTCCAAAGTGACTCCAGGCAGTTTGTTCTCCTAAGTATCTTCTGCCATTCCCCCTATGATCTTGTTTACACTGCTAATGCACTAATGTGCTTAGCCATCTCTTTTATAAATAAACACTTCAAAGGTATGAGCCAGCCCACCCCCTGGCCAGGCATTATGCATCCGTAGTTAATGGTGTCCATTGCATTGAAATTTTTACAGTATTTGCTTTATGCTAAGGCAACATTGGTACCTAACTCTCAGAAAAGCTCATGCTACAGAAGTCATTTGTTATTGTTTTATTAATTGTAAAGTGGAATGGGATGACACAAAGTAATGCATTTGGGCTCCAAGGTTCCAGCTGGCTTTTCCATTTATTCCCATTTCTTAAATTTCTCTTGAATACCTGTAACATATTGGGCTACATTTAGCACTTGAAATTACAAGATGAAAGTGATAATTAAAGGTTTTATTCTCACATACATGGAGCACTCACTGCCCAAGCTCACTTTGCCCAAGCCCACTTTGCATTGTCCTATGGGTCATGATGGAAGGATGTCTGGAGGCTAAGAAATCGTTCTGTAACCCCATCAAACCCCATCTTGGCTATGGGAGAGCAGCAGGGAAGACTTTCTGGAAAGGTATTTTGAGCAAGAACTGGAGGATTCAGTAACTTTTAGCTATGCAGAAGAATGTTCTAGGGATATAACAGAACAGGGGATGTATGGATAAGAACATCAAGCAAGTAGGTTAAGAAGAAAGATGAAACAGGGCTAAGGACATAGCTTAACAGCACAGTGAGTGTTCAACATGAACAAGGCCCTGGATCAGTCTCCAGGATGAGAAGGATGATGATGTTGATGATGATGATGATGATGATGATGGCAGGAAGATGTTATTGTACACCTAGACAGAGAATAGGCAGTCAATCAAAAAGTTATGTGAGTACTAGTGTAATGGTGCTATTGCTAGCTATAAGTCTGTATGTGGTCTGATAACATTTCTCAGTCTTAATTTGTTTACCATTAAATCAGAGGACATAACAGTACCTACCCTATAGGAGAATAATGGGAAGGTGATCAGAAAAATGAGGATAAAATGCTCCATAAAGATGTGCAAATGTGAGCAACATTTCCCTAACAGGAATTCAAGGGTCTTTTAGGCCCAGCTTATTCAGAAATGTTGTGCTGTAGTGAGCATTCTGTCATATTTGAGATTATGTGAGATGTGAATTTATTGATATTACTTTCTTTGTGTTCTTTCAGAAGAGATGAGAAAGTCTATTCTAAGCCCACATTAATAAGCCTACACATGCATATTGGGAAAATTAATTTTTAGGGAAATATTTCCATTTCAGGGAGACACTCTGAATAGAAATGTATTTAGTAACAATTCAGTGAAAGATAGGATCACACTGCATTGGATGTAAATTAATACAGAAAACTCCAAGGGCACTGGCTGGGGTTTTATGTATGAATAGTTACTATTAATAATAATCTTGTGGAATGCCTCAAAGGTGGATTTTAGGAGTCCAATATGAACATTCATTTTTATGTCACATGAGATTCCCAATGGTGTCAACGTGGGCAGTTAATCAGCAGGTATAAGACAAGAGCCAAAGCTGTAGGCTTTGGAATTGTCCAGGGCTGGTGCATTCAGATCTTACTTGTGGATGAGTCAGCCAGCCACTCTTCCATCTGTCAAGAGGTCTGTGTGACCTTGGCGCTTCTTGAACTGTATTCATTTGTTTTCTGGAGTGGGAGGAAAGGAAAGGAAAGAAAGTAAAACAATTGGTCCTCATTGCCTTATCCTAGCTAAGAGAACAGTCCTTCAAATGATACACTTATAAGTCTCTACTAATTCCCTAACTATATTAGTAATTTTCTGCAGACACAGCCATTGGAAACTGTAAGCCCAGAGATCTTTCTGCATTTCTATTTGCAAAGGAGTAGGAATATAGCCTGAAAAATAAGCAAAATTGCTTTAAATTCTCCTTCAACTTTGCAATTCAACACACAAATATTCATTGCATGCTTATTATGTTCCATGTTTTAGAGATTCAAGTTGAACAAGACTAAGAGTGTAAAAAGGGAAAATAATATATTCTTTTCATATGTTTTCCAAGTTTACATCCCTTAACATTTTGTCCCCCATCATTACTATACCCATTGAGCAGAGTTAAAATAAGATTGCATTCTCCCCAGTGAGGGACTTTAGTACTAAGAGATAGTGTCTTGTTGGATACAGTTGAACATTAAAGGGCCACAGTCCATCTAATGTCCACGACGCCTTTACACATTAAAAAATAATTTCTGCTACCATTGAAGAAGTGATACAAGTACTAATATCAGTTCACAAATGACAAAATTCAGACTCAGTGAGGTCTGATGACTTACCTATAGTTCATGATGGCTAGTATCACAGCCTTGCATAGTTGGTTCTTTCTAAGGCTTAGATGGCCTCTAGACCATAGTTTATGCCTTTTCCATACCTAGAGAGGAGATATGTCTGTTCTACATGTTTAATAACTTTGTTTTAAATTGATACATAATAACTGTGTATGTTTACTGAGCATATTATGATGCTTTAATATAGGTATCTATATGCATATAATGAATGATACAACCAAGCTAATTAACATATTCATCACCCCACATGTTTTTCACCTTACTTGTATTGAGAACACTTACAAGAGCCTTTGTGGCACTGGAAAAATGACTCGCTTGGTAAAGAGCTTGAATCCCCAACACCCATGCAAAAAGATGGGCAAAAAGAGTCCCTAATGCTAGCACTGGAAAGCCAGAGACAGGAGGACCCTGGGAAGCTGCTAGTCAGCTGCTCTAGCTGAAATAGGGAGCTCCAGATTCAGTGAGAGCCCCTTTCTCAGAACAATAGGATAGAGAGAAATAAAAAAATCATCCAGTGTCATCTTCTGTCCCCCACACACATCCTCACCAAGACACATATGCTCCTCACACCAGACATGCTAAAGATCCTTCTTAAACTGGTTCAAAACATATGACTCAGTTTGAGCACCATGTTATAATTGAGATTTTGTGCCCCCTTGACCAACTCCTTAGTTCTCCCGTCTCTGCTTGCACCACTCTGTTTTCGTCCAGGGGTTCGATTTTAAGACTGTGTGTAAGAACATGCAGTTTTATCTTTCTGCGTCTGGTTTATTACACTAAATGACAATTTCTATAGCTTCAGATAAGGTTATATTTTAAATATTCATACTCGTTTAAACAGTCTTGGATTGATAGGCAAGTCACAATATGAAGAAGAATTCTCATACATACTCTGCCCAGTTTTCCCTGATATATTTGCATAGTATAATTATTACTATTAATAAACTAATATTGATTCCTTATTCAAATTTTCTTAGGCTTTACCAAATAGCCTGTTTTTGAGCTATTACTCAGCTGTCAAAGCAAACGTTTCCCTGGACAATATTAAGTAGGAAAAGAAGAATTTATTCAAGGCTATGGCAAGGTCTGATCAAGTTCTGTTGGGACAAAGGGTAGAAGGGTTTTAAACACTGAGAGAGAGCAAATGGGACAGTGCTGGAAGAAAAGAAAACGTTGAATGAGACATGCCCAGCATAGCCCAGTGAATTTAGTCCATCTTTGCAAATGTATTCTCTCTGATTAGACCATCTGTGTTAGCTAATTGGCAGCCATGGAAGTTAGGCTTTCATCTTCCCACAGAGCCTGGGCAATGGGGCACTTGCTTCCTTGATGAATACATTTTAAAGGGATTGTTCTCACATCCTGGAGAAACGCAGTCTTTCAGGTTATAAAGCTAGCCAGAAACTTTTTAAGAGATTTACTTCTTTTTTTTTATTATTTTTATTTATTTTTTTTTTACGATTTATTTATTTATTATGTATACAGCATGTATGACTGCAGGCCAGAAGAGGGCACCAGATCTCGTTTCAGATGGTTGTGAGCCACCATGTGGTTGCTGGGAATCGAACTCAGGACCTCTGGAAGAGCAGTCAGTGCTCTTAACCTCCGAGCCATCTCTCCAGCCCCGAGATTTACTTCTTAAATGGACAGCAAAGACTTTACAAGCATTTCTAAAAAGGATTACAAGAATAGGTTAGTCCAGGGACCCCTAGTCTGGAAGCAGGTAGTCTGAAATACAGAAGGAATTTGAGAGCCATCTTTTTGCATCTAGCAGTGTGCCTCCCTAGCCTATTCTTTGTTGTAAGAGTTAAGTGACATCTTAAACATTGCATTGACTGTGACGGTTAATGTCTAACAAAATTGTATCTGTGTCCGTGCAGATCTCCCATTTTGCTTCCCAATTCAATTGCTTGTTTATATTTTTATTAATTATTTGAGAATTTTATACAGTGTATTTTGATCAGATTCACTTCTGATGTCTCCTTTGTCCACCACCACATCCCTTACCTGATAAACTTCTTGTCCTCTGTTGTTGTTGTTGTTGTTTTTTATAGTAACCCACTGAGACCAATTTATGCTGCCTATGTACTCCTAGGAGTGAGGACAGCTATTGGAATGTGGTTGATCTACCAGGAACCATACGCTTAAAGAAGACCTCCAGAAGCCATGAACTGACATTAGTTCCTCAGCTTGCCTTTAGATGCACATGAAACACTTTCCACTCCATGCTAGAACATTGACTGGCTTGATTGTGTACAGGTCTTGTGCAAGCAACCACCTGTTTCCTGATTCTATTAGTTGTTTGGATATCTTTCTGGAGTTTCACTGTGTAAATATAAGCAAATCAGAATAAACATGTCTCCCTTTCACAAAAGGAATATCAGAATCATTGTTTTTTCCAATATTTTCCATGTAGTGATAGACCTTAAAGGTCTTTCCACAGGTAATGAGTTTTATTACAGTAACAGATACCATCCTATACAGGGATATAGGACCCCATTGGTGAATACCATGATGCCATGTAATCTGGGCTTCCAAAAGGCAGAGGGACATGGGTTTCAGGAGCAGGAAATTCCATTTCTTTGATTTCTCACAGGGGCAATTTCAACTTTCTCAGCCTTAGTCCCTGGGTGAAGAAAATTCCATAGTATTGTGAGGTAGCTGAGATAAGTCCTTAAGAACCTAGTCCTGGATAGCCCATTACTGTAACAATGATAATAAGAATACCTTGTACACACACACACACACACACACACACACACACACACACACACA
>CABHPP010059825.1:0-13773 GCA_902168425.1 Peromyscus attwateri
TCCCTACCTCAGGCAGGAAAGGCAAGAAGGAGAGCCTGGTGCACAGGTGAGGAGGATTGCAAGGGCCTGTCCTACCCAGTCTTTGTGCCCTGCCCCCACCCAGCCTGGGCAGCAGGGCTGCCAAGGTCAGAATGGCTTGGCCAGGAGCCCTTCAGGCCTCTCCTCTGCTCCACCCTTGGCCTGTCTCATCCCTGGGGGTCCCAGCTCAGCTTTGGCTACCCCGGGCTCTCTGCTGTATATATTCAAGACTAGTTTTTATTCCTTGTGAAGATGATATACTCTTTTTGTTAAGCGTGTCTGTATTTATGTGTGAGGAACTGCTGGCTTGCTGTGAGTGTGCACATGGAGGGCTGGTGCCCAGAGACTGACAGCCTGATGCTCCCTCCTTGCCCTTGCCTGGGGAAGCCCACTGGGGGTCCTGGCTTCTGAGAGGCACCTGTTCCTCCCCTCCCCTCCCCCTACACTTGTTCCAGCTCTTTGAAATAGTTTGTGGGAAGGTGAAAGTGCAGTTCAGTGATAAACGGTGTCGACTCTGTGGAAAAAAATGTATTACTGTAATTTTTTACTATTTAACAATGTTTTACATTTTCAGAATCTTATTCCATTTTTAAAATGCTACTTATTTATTCATCTATGCATTTATATGTGTTTAGAGCAGTGATTCTCCACATGCCGGATCATTGCTCCATCCAGGACATCAAATGACCCTATTACAGGACTGGCCTAAGACAATCAAAAAGCACAGACAGATATTATAATCCCTAGCAGTAGCAAAAATGTAGATATGAACTAACAGTGAAAATAATTTTATAGCTGAGGCATCACCACATCATGAGGAACTGTATTAAATGGTTACAGCCTTAGGTAGGTTGAGAACCACAGGTTTAGATCAGTGTTTCTTGTAGCTCAGGCTTGCATCACACTATATAATTGAGAATTGCTTTGAACACCTAATTCTGCCTCTGCTGCCCAGTGCTGGAAGGACAGTCCTGAAACTCCTTCCAATCTGGGCCTTGACTGGTCTGCGGGAAGGAAAAATAGACTAGTGAATGAGTATCCTCCAAGTTCTTTAGATTTTATTGTCAATTTACAAATGAAGTGGGACCTGTGTAAGAACTAAGTTTATTGGCCAAGTGTAAAACAAGTAGTCACAGCAGAGAAAGGGATGCGCAGGAAAAATTATGAAAGCTTTCCTGTTGTGACAGTAGGTGACATTAGCAATGAGTAGGTAATCCATTTTAGATGATCAATAAATGTTCTGACTGGCCATTTCTTCAGTCCACAGACCATGTTATCTAGAGTCTGGATAGAACTGAATTTTTATGAAACCGAATTACTGTAATTATATCAGTTCAACCTAAGAGGTAAAACTGGACAAAATGGTGTGGCCCTGTGTAATATGACTGTTTTCCAGGTTTATGATATATATTCAGAGAGAAATAATGTTAGGACTTGGTGTGATCTAATACAAATTCCTAGTCTCTGGAGCACATGGCCATAAAGCCTGTTTCAACTTTTTAACCAAATTTTTGGTATTATAATTACATTATTCCCACTGTATTATTTTCTGCCTCCAATCCCTCCCATAGTCCCTTGTGTTTTAATCCATGGCCTCTTTCTGATTAACCACAGACATGGTTTGACTGTTACCTGTGTTTGGTTGCAGCACCTCTCTCTCAGCTATGAAATACAGGGTTATCTACACTGCACACTGACTGTGTAATGGAATGTCCACAAATAGGACTCTGTGCCTTGGAAGAGGAACAGGAAGTTCTCTGGGAGAATGGAGGATTTTACTAAACTACAAATTTCCAGGAATATTATCCTTTCTGATCATAGTATGGAAGGACCAACCTGGGAAGGTTTTTGCTCTCTGAGTCATTTGATTTCTGCATACCCACTAGGATAACTGCTCATGTCCTGAAGCCGAGCTGGGTGATCTTAGCTAATGAGGGACTCTGGGAAGGCTTAGCAATTAGAAATACCAGTAGGAGGAAGCTTAGATGTTCTTTCAGGATTTTCCTTTTGTTCTGCTGTAGGGAGCTTTAAGGATAATCACAAGCCATCTCCTAGTGAGAGTGGGGGACACTGTCCCTCGATCAGAAAGAGCAGGTTGGCTGATCTGTCAAAGCTGCTTGGACTGTGATGGACCATGGGCCAGACTGAGTTTCTGTTGGTCCCTGTGGTGACTTGTGTGGTGGCCCTTGGCCTCTGACCTTTGTGGAGTGTGGATTCTCTGTGGAGGGGGAGGCCCTGCCATCCTGGCATGGATGACTATGAGCTTGTAATATCACTGCCTCATGTTTTGTAATTGAGAATTGCTTGAACACTTAATCCTGCCTTTCCTGCCCACTGCAAGGAAGACAGTCCCACAATTCCTTTCATTCTGGGCCTTGACTGGTCAGTGAGAAGGAAAAATAAACCATTTAATGAGTGATCTCCAATGTCTCTGACTTTTAGTGGGGACTTGTAAATGAAGAGGGACCTGTGCAAGTGTTTAGTTCACAGACTAACTTTGAAGCTGCTAGAGTCACAGTGCAGAAAGGGAGAGGCAGGATGGAGGTTGAGATATTTCCTACTTCAACAGTAGTTGAGATTAGCAATGTGGCATTAGGTAATCACTTTCAGATGCTCCATAAATGCCCTGATTGGTCATTATTTGGATTCAGAGACCAGGGCAATCATGAATCTTGGTAAATCTCTGACCTTATCTTGAACCCAAGTTGCTATAGTTATAGAAGTTCAACCGAAATAGATCTGTGTAAAATGTTGTGGCTGTGCCTAACAGGATTGTTATTTTTTGGTTTTAGATATTAGCCCTGGTGTTAAAAGTTTTGAGAAATCTTTGATGTGCTGTAATATAAATTCCTAGTCTGTGGAGCCCATGGACATAAAGTTTGTTTCAACTTCCCAAAATAATTTTTTGAGATTATAATTACATCATATCCACATTCTCTTTCTTATCTCTAAGCCCTGCTATAACCCCTCATTGTTTTCTACTTCATGGTCTGTTTTTCTTTCACAACAGTTACACAGTAACAACAGTTACTGTGTGAATATGACCTATGATTGGTTGTAGGACTCCCAGCTACAAGGCAATGGGTTAGCTGCAGTACATATTTAGAGTGTAATAGAATGTGCACACAAAGGACGCTGTGTTTTGGATAAGGATCATGATGTGCTCTAGGAGAGTGGAAGAATGTGTACTTAAATACAAACCTTCTTGACTAGGGCATGTATGCTGAGCTGGAAGGGGAGAGGTGGAAGGACTGTGCTTTCTGAATCATTTGATATCTGATCACCCAGTAGGGGAGCTATTAATATTCTGAGGCCTAGCTGGGTGGCCCTAGACAATGGGAGACTCTGGAAAGTCTTAGGAATTAGAAGTACCAGTTAGTGGTAGGTGACTTTTAGGTTCTGTGCAGGATTCTCCTCTGCTTCTGCTGCAGTGAGTTGTAAAGAAAACCACAAGGTATGCCATGGTGAGTGTAGGGTGTTCATATCAGGTCTGCTGAGCTGTCAATTCTGTTGGGATTTGGATCCACCATGAGCCAGACTGTGGTTCTGTTGGTCCATATGGTGACCTGGGCAGTGGTCCTTGTCCTCTGAGCCTCACTGTGTGTGAATTTCCTGGGGAGAGGGAGACTCTGCAGTCCTGGCCTGGGACTACATGATGCTTGTAGTGTCACTGCCGAGTGTGCACACACAGGCATGCTTTTGGTGTGTAGTGGGAAGACAGAGTTTCATCAATATATGATTAGAATGCTTCCAAGGTTCTGCTACCACCAGACACAATGGTGTGATTCTGTAAAGTTTCTTTCCAGGGACAAAAGGAGTTTCTGATCTTCAGAGGTTTCTCAGGTGTGCATTATGTTGGGTGGGTGGAAAGGGCAGAATCCACATCTTCTGCCATAATCTATTTGACAGGAAGTATTCATAACTAATAAGAAGTCTCTATGTCATGATTTGGGAGCTGGTTCCTGGCACAAAAGAAAACCTGCTACATGCCTCCACTTACTGCATTTCAAATTTGTTGTTTCTCTTTTGTTGTTTATATGTGTATACACATAAAAAAATATGAGCTACTAGTCCATTTCTTATTTCCTTCTATTTATATGATTTCAAGGCAGAACACTTTGTTTAGGATAACTAACTAGGATGCTCACATCTGGGGAAAAACAATCCCCCCCTCTCAATAGTCATTAGTTTCCTAGAGTACTTTTTCTAGGAAGAGGATCTCATTAGATCCCCCTAAATCTTCTATGTTAGTATGTGTACTGGCCATGTTTGCTTCTCCACCTGAGATCTTGCAGGTCTCAGGGTCTGTCTTCCATGCTAGCTGTGGCTCTGGCTTCCCAGCTCCTGTATGGTTCCTGCACTAGAGGTCTAGGGCCCTGTGGGTGCATTGAATGGGCTGCCCTGCTGTCTCCACTGGCCTTGATCTTAGAACAGCCCTTCAGTTTAGCTGCCAAGCACTCCCCATTTTGTCTCTTTCCTCAAACCTGAGGTCACCACAGGATTCCCAGGTCCTCTGAGTCATGCTAAAAGAATGTCTGGATGGACATTTCCAGGGAGGGGGAATGTCTGTGAACACGTTGTGTGGGAGTGTCTGTGAGGGACTTGCCTGAGGTTACAACTGGAGATTGCTGTGCTTGTGAGGAGATGAGCAGAGGAATTTCTTCCTGGTTTGGCCCAGGGAGAGTGTATGTTTAGTAGGTGATGGGCAGGATTGGCCCAGGGAGGCAGGAAGGCAGGGCTGCACAAGCTCAGAGGCCCTGTGCACCAACCCAGCTCTTGTCTTGTATTTCTAGAACATTTGTGGAGCTGAAGGAGATGCTTATGGAGTGTCACCTAGCCTGATCATTTACAGCCCTGGAATTAGTCCCTGGAGATCCCCAGGACCTGAATCAAGCTGGGCAAGGTGTCAACAAGGGGTAGATGATAAAAGCCAGAGAGGTGGTGGTCATAGTGCTGCTGCTGTAATTGTTAGGGGTCACAGGATCCTCACAACAGCCCAGGAACATCTAGCCATGGTCATATAGGGGAGAACCTGATGCAGGGAAAGTTAGGTAGGTGTCCACCTTCCATTTTAAAGGACCTTCCTGCCCCCAGGTTACCTTCTAATTCTTTAACCCTAAGGTACTCTCCAGACCCTTCTTTGAGTCCAAATGCCTTCCAAATGCTTCCTGGTGCCCAACTACTTTACAGAGTTTTCCATGGGTCCCCAATTGTCTCTGAGATTTCAGGTATTGATAGAGTCTTGTAATGTTCTATAAGCAATGTATAGTTTAATGGATAATATATTAAATATTTTAAAACCAATCACAGGAAACATTTCATTCTACACTATTCTTCAAAGTTTGACAGCTTTCTGAACAAGAGGGAACTTCCAAACAATTGTCTTTATATTCCCTTAAACTTCAAGCAATCTGAAAGTGGGAGAAATTTTATACTGTTTGCATTCCTAGGTTGTTTTCCTCCATCCAATCATTCTATGGAATTAATTTCAATCTTTTCTTGAACTTCTTCTAATTTAAAACTTTTTAAAATAGTTTATTTGAAACTTGAGGTATTTACAGGTTTTGTTTTAATGCTAAGACTCCCACTAAGGAAGCTGAAATAATACCTATAAATGTAAATACTGCAGCTACCAGTAACCTAATGAATTTTTAAGAATGTTTTTCTAAAATACATGTATTTTAGAAAATTTCCAAGAATTGTATTGAAATTTATGGAATAACACTCTATTTTTAATTTTACTGGAATCAAAATAAAATGAGATTGTTGATAAAAAATTTTACTATTATTTATTGTGCTATCAACACAGTGAGTTAAATATCTACTGTTGTATGAGACATGAAATAAGAATGACTATAGTGGATTACAAGCATTTCTATTAATAACACATGAGGAGAAATTACAGAAGCCTATACATAATATGATTCTATCAAAAGTAAAATTAGCAGAGTTTCTCCTATTACTTCCTGTCTAAAGGGTAATGAATCATGTACTGCCTAAGTTAGGGTTTCTATTGCTGTGAAGAGACACCATGAACATGGCAACTCTTATAGAGGAAAAACATTTAATTGGGGTGGCTTACATTTTCAGAGGTTTAGTACATTTTCATCATGGTGTAACATAGCAGCATACAGGAAGACTTGGTGGAGCTGGACATTTACATCTTGACCCAAAGGTAACAGGAAGAAGTCTGGGACACTTGACATAGTTTGAACATATATGAGACTTCAAAGTCCACCCCCACAGTGACACACTTCCTCCAACAATGCTACACCTCCCAATAGTACCAATTCCTGTGAGCTTATGGGGGGAAATTCCATCCAGACTACCATAGGCATTGAGTATTAATGTTCACAAAGATGTATGATATGTACTTCTCTGTGAGGAAACAATGTACCCATACTATTGAGAAAGACTTTGAGTAGAAGTTTGTTTCTATTACCATAATTTATTAGACCATGAAAATTTTGGTAGGGCCCACTAAGGCTCCATGGTAGATTACATGAAGTATTCAGCTTACATTTGGCCCAGTGTGGGAATAAGGACAACGTTTCTGCTTGTCCTCAAATTAGACAGAGAGGCTAATGAGGCACTTCTTTACTATCAGTTATGTTTTTTGAGATTCTTGTTTCATAACTTTCATTCCAATAACAAGTACAAGTTAAACTTCTATTTTTTCCTAATTTTTCAGTTGCAAAATGAAAAGCCATACCATTATTAATTCCAGTGCATACTGGTATATTATTTGTTATTCATGGTCAAATGTATATGTGAATCAGAGGCCTAATTAGAATGAGCATATTAAAAAAAGGTATCTTAGACATGTAAAAATAGCTTATTAATTAACTTTACTACACCCAAAGCTGTACCTGATAATCAGAACCCAGTGACATCACTCACACAAGACCAGCAGACACAGTCCCAGAATCCCCTGACACCCACTGGATAGTATATAAGTAGAAATCATGAGCAATGCTCTGCTCTGTACATCTGGAAAGATACCATCTTGATCCACCTTGCATCTAGAAAGTCTACCCCAGCATCCTGACCCTCAAAACAGATGTATGTTAGAGACTGGACCTGACCTTCAGCAAACATACTTAGAACAAATGAGCAGCCTTGAGGAAGGAGTCTTAGGACCTTAGTAAGGAATTGGGAGTGTGAACTTTGTGTGATGAGCATCAGCATCATAAAATATAACTTTTGTCACACTAATTACACATATCCTTCTTGCTCATGACATTACTCTTTCCCCCACTTCCACTCCAGTATTTGTTGTCAGTTGTTTGGCAGGTCTTGGCCATTCTTACTGGAATTAACACAACTCTTTCCAACAGACCCAAACCACAATCTATAAAAACCGTAATAATTTATAATATCAGCAAGCTCCATAACTCTGATAGTAGCCAATATAACTAGAGTTTTAAATAAAAAAATAGTAAATGCCTCAAAACAACAGTTATGAGTTAATTAACCTTATAACATTTCCAGTTTTACCAAGGAGCTCACCTATGAGGATCATCCATGCTGTCCTGGGAACATTCCAAGAGTCTACCAATTTCTCAAGTCTCAGAGACAATTGGGGACCCATGGGAAACTCTGTAAAGCAGCTGGGCACCAGGAAGTATTTGGAAAGAATATGGATTCAAAGAAGGGTCTGGAGAGTGGCTTAGAGGCTAAAGAATCAGAATATAAAGATAAAGTACTCACCTTGTGAGCTTTCTAATGAGATCTTGTCTCAAACAACAAAGCAAATTATATTCAACTATATTTATGAGTGTGTGTGTGTGTGTGTGTGTTCTGTGTGTTATTGAGGAATGTCTTACTATCATATTCACTACATAGACCAAACTGGCTTGAATTCGAGAAGAACTGCTTGTCTCTGCTGCCATACTAAGCTATATTTATTTCTGAGAATGATTTGACAGGGACCAGTGGCTGACACCTGAAATGACTTTAAGAAATATTGTCCTGAACCCTGAGACCTCTGCTGAGGATAAGCTGGGACACTTTAGTGCATTTTAGAAAATAATTTCAGAATGAGACAATACAAATCAGAGTTGGAATTTTATTTTGATACAGGGTTTCTCTTTGTATCTCTAGCTGTCCTTAAACTCCGAATATATATGAGGTTAGCCTCAAACTCCCATAACTCTGTCTGCCTCTGCTGCCCAAGAATTTGAATAACAGTTGCGTGCCAAATCATCCAATTGTAATTTTATTATTTATTTGCTTATGACTGTTTATATGTATGTTCTCATATATGTGTGGATAGGTGTGAATGTGGTTTGGGTATAATAGTCAGAGAATAATTTTGGGTGTTGGTCTTTTCCCTTCAGCATGTTTGAGACAGGGTCTCTACTTTACTATCACATGTAAATAAACTTGCAAGATTTCTTCTGTTTGCCTTTTATCTTGCCTTAAAATTACTGGAGTATAAGCATGCATTGTTGCAACTGTTTTTATAATAGAGAGGTAAAGGTATAGTTGCAAGGTGGGTATTTTATCTGTTAAACCATTTTCACAGCTCTGAAGTTCATTAAGTAGAGATTTTGAGTGCATCTGTTTTGAGACACAGTCTCACATTCTAACCCTGTCTGGCCTTGAACTCACTAAGTAGTAGATAGGCTGGGCCTGGAGCTTAAAGAGATCCATTTGTTTCTGCCTCATGTGACCAGATGTGGATAAAAGAGATTTTTATTATGGATTTAGCACAGATATTAGTAGGAAGAAGGGATGTTGGGAAAGTGTCATCTTGTGAGGGAAAGCCACACTGAATTAATACAGAGCCTTGTTACAGTTTTGGGGACTTTGTAAGTTCCATTTCAGTGAGTTTTTAGGGTGTTTCTCTTTGTGCATCTTTCTCTTCTCTGTGTCTCTCTGTCTCACTCCTTTTCTTTGACACCACAAGGGGTAGAAGTAGCAAGGGAGAGGCATGAAAGAAACATTTCATGGATAGAGCAAGCTGAGCTCTTTGAGACTGAAGCCTCACCTGTCTGAAACAGAGCTACAGGATTTGTTGTCTTCCCTCACTGTGTCCACATTTCAATCACTCTTTTTCATTTTTATTTATTCTTCTGTCATACAATACTTCCCAACTGCAGTTTTCCCTCCCTCCACTCATCTGAGTCCTCTCCGTTGCTCCCCTCTTCACCAGATTCAGTCTTCCTTCATTTCCCTGCAGAATAGAGCAGCTATCCCAGGGTTATCAACAAAACCCTGCATAACAGGTGACAAAAAGACTAGGCAGGGACCCTGTGGGGCGTTTACTCACCAACCCCACAGCTCCCGAGAGTTTTCTTGAGAGTGACTTGCAGGAAATATTAGATAGAAGGATTTATGTGGCGGAGAAAAACAGATAGAAAATATAGGATAGCCTCAAGGGGCCCTGGAATCTTTTCCAACTGGCCTGTCTCTGCCCCAGGGTTTTTATAGAGATGCCAAGGGGTGGAGCAAAAGACCTCCTCCCCCAGCAGAGCCAAGTGCAGATCATCTCAGACACCTGCACTCAGGCCCGTGGTCCTAATCATCCTCTATGTGAACATGCTGGGTAAAGCCACTAGGAACCCGAAAATGGGTTCCCACAGGTCCCCCTTTCTTTTTTTTTTTTTTTGGTTTTTCGAGACAGGGTTTCTCTATGTAGCTTTGAGCCTTTCCTGGAACTCACTTGGTAGACCAGGCTGGCCTCGAACTCACAGAGATCCGCCTGGCTCTGCCTCCCGAGTGCTGGGATTAAAGGTGTGCGCCACCACCGCCCGGCCCCCTTTCTTAATATATAAAAAATAACTCATTATTAATGGCCTACAACAATCTCCATAGCTGTTACACCTCCCAGTATGGGAGTAGAGGATGATAAAGATGCCATTTCTCTTTTGAATTAGGTCCAAGGTGACTACAGCAGTCTTAGCTGCCTCAAGCCCTTTCTAAACCAAAAACTCTTAAGGCAACTAGAAACTCAAATAATCCCTTAGCTTCATCATTACCATTAATGGGTTAACATAAGTATTGCTATACATAGTCACAATTCTCCCAATCTTACAACACAAAGCAAACTCTTAACAGAACCATTTGAATTAGCATATATGGTGCTATATATAGCTAACAATTTTCTCCGTCTTAAAACTTTAACTCTTAATCATTTGAATTTTCTTGCTAACAGAACATAGGAAAACTTCTGATATTCAGATATTTCCTTAACTCCACAAAACCAGGGTGCATCAATATCAATAGGTTAAACATAATTTCTGCAAGCATACATTCAACCTTAATTCACTCATAACCCCTCCATTTCTTTATAATTTTTAAACAAAATCTCAAACCTAGTTAGAAGAAACCCAAACTTATACAGTTCCTACAAACCAATATTCATAAGCAATATTTTTAATCTAAAGATTAACACTTTGAAAACTTTTAGCAAAACATCCAAAAGCAGTTTCTTAATAAAACTCGTTACACTTTAAAAGTAGTCTCTTAGTATACCCATTTGCATTTCTTACTAACAAAACATGACATTAATCCACTCTAACAACAATTTTTTAAATTATGTAGACTAAGGAATATTATCTCTCCCTTTTCTTTATAATTTTTAAAGATTTATTTATTGATTACGTATACAGTGTTCTGTTTGCATGTATCCCTGCAGGCCAGAAGAGGGTGCCAGATCTCATTAAAGATGGTTGTGAGCCACCATGTGGTTGCTGGGAATTGAACTCAGGACCTCTGGAAGAACAGTCAGTGTTCTTAACCTCTGAGCCATCTCTCCAGCCCCTCTTTATAATTTTTTAAGCAAAGTCTCAAGCCTAGTTAGAAAATCCAAACTTTACCGTTTAAACAGTTCCATTTGTAACACAAGACCAGTTACATAAGTGATTCCATTTTTACATAAACAGTACCATAAAACAATTCATGAGTCACCAATTAATAAAGCATATATGCATACATAAAATTGCATCTTTAGTCTAGGTAGAAACAATAAATTTCTTCATTTAAATAGTTCCATTTTTAACTCAATTCCAGAAAACAGTTCCTAAGTCATTACTATAAGTAAACTCAAAATTATCCCATTGCAATGAAATCACTATTGTTCATTTCATTTCTTAAGTCCCAAAATTCCAATAATAAATTCTTGTACGAGCCTTCCAAATATAAATAAATCCCTAACAAAAATCTTTTTTGTATTTTCTCATTTTAAGGTCAAAAAGGTCAAAAAAGTAAATTTTGGTATCAGGCTTTCACTTTCAAATATGAAGAGACGTATTACAACCAAAACTGTTTGCAGTTAGCAATTTTAGTTAAAACAAGCGTCTCTGCAACTTTTATTCTCAAGCCAGAGACCTTTTTAGGTAGAGTAGTATTCTAAACCGCACTGTTTTTGATGTTAGCTCAGGTTTTTCTGTGTTGAGTGGATTTTCCATGGATGCCAGCAGCGGATGCCTTATGCTGGTTCTGGCGTTCACCATTCTTAGCTTCTTAGCGGCTTCTGGAGCTTTTGAAACCATTCAGACTGCCTACTTTGAAGTCTACTAGGACACTATCTTCTGTGTCTCAGATTCTTTTACCTTATACATTAAGCATAGATTCACACTCAATATTTCCACTTTCACAAACTCACATATAACATGTGCTTAAACATAAACTCACACTCAACATTTACACATTTTTACAAACTCACAAATAACATTAACATCTACTTATTTATATTCCTTAAGGAAACTATAGAACTACTTTAGCAAATATATTTTTTATTACTTCTTATATACTTCTTATATTCATTCCATCTTCTTATTTCTTATTTAAACTTACATTTACAACTAGCATCTTTACTTCTTACAAGCTTATTACCAAATGTCCTAAGACTATCTTAGATACCTCTTGCAAGCTTATATTCTTAAAGGAACTCTATAGATCTATTTTACAAACTTATATAGGGCTACCATTAGCACATATTTAACTTAGCAAACACCTAAAGATTTCTTAACACAAATCTAACAGGACAGAATTTCTACAAACTCACATATCTTATTTTCATCTTTCTACTTCTTACTCTTAATTATTATCACTATCTCTATTAGAAAGATTCTCTTAACTAGACAAGAAGTACGTACATCATTTCTAAAGTTTAGAGTTTATAGTCAGGTTTGCTATAATACTGGGATTTAGTGAGTGTTGTTGTTATAGAACTGTGATAGTTGTTGCTAGGGGACTGTAACATACTCGGGACGAAGCCACACCCCAACTTTCATTCTGGTTCCTTTATAGGAACGTCACTGGAGCTGACCCTTCCTTAGATCCACGCTCCTTACCAGATGCTCAGGTAACCACTGAGCTTCATTCTCCTCTTGTGAAAAAACAGAAACATGTCCTCGACCCCATATTAACACAGGATCAGGATCCTTCCATAATCCCGAGCAGGGATCTTTCCATTTCACTTGAGCAGAAGTCGCTTGGATGCCCCTGTGCCAAAATATGTGGCAGACTGCTCATGGATATCCATATTCAAAAAGTTCAGAACAAAAAGAGCATGATTTAATGCATTATGTGGCGATTGAGGGTAAATTTCTTCCTTTTTTATTTTTATTTTTTGAAGTTGTACTTTAAGACTGCTATGAGTCCTTTCTACAATACCTTGTCCCTGAGGATTATAAGGAATACCTGTTTTATGTACAATTTCCCATTGGGTACAAAATTGTTGAAATGCCTTATTATTATATCCAGAACCATTATCAGTTTTAATACTTTTTGGTATATCCATATACGAAAAACACTTCAAGCAGTGCATAATATATGTTTTGTAGCTTCCCTAGGTTGTGCACTAGCCATTAAAAATCCTGAATAAGTGTCAATGGTCACATGTACATATCTTAATTTGCCAAATTCTGCAATATGCGTAACATCCATTTGCCATAGATGATTAGGAAGAAGGTCTCAAGGGTTTACCCCTAAGTGAGGGACAGGAAAATATTTTGGACATACCCCACATCATTTAACTATTTGATGAGCTGCTTCTTTGGTAGGATTGAATTGCTTTCTTAAGCTTTTGCTATTTTGATGAAGAGCATGTGACTGTTAAGCCATTTCCACTTGGGATAATGCTACTATCTTTGTTAGCTTATCAGCCATTGCATTACCCTCAGCTAAAGGACCAGGAAGATTGGAGTGAGCTCTAATATGGCCCACAA
Source organism: Peromyscus attwateri (assembly GCA_902168425.1). Classification (NCBI taxonomy): domain Eukaryota; kingdom Metazoa; phylum Chordata; class Mammalia; order Rodentia; family Cricetidae; genus Peromyscus; species Peromyscus attwateri. The sequence continues at coordinate 13,197 of CABHPP010059825.1, forward strand.
AGCATGGCAGCTTTCTTTTGTGAATAGCGTCTTGAATTTGTTGAAACATTTTGACTTGATTGTTGTTAGTTCCAATATTTTCACCAAAATTGTTATTCAAAGGAGTCAAGAACATAGATGTTCTTTCATGAAACGTATCCTTCATTAGCTTACTTTGAGAAAAAGCATTTTCAGGATTTAGTATTTTCATTTCATTAGCTTTAACTCCCGATGTTATGAGCAGCTGTAATATTTAGCATTGATTTTTTTTATAAGGAACTTTCAGATGAAGCAACTCTTTTGTAAAACAGCTAGATTTTCTGAAGTTTGTTTCGAGTCTATAAAGCAGTCATTTCTTTTTGAATACCTATTTCTTATCCCCTTAATTAGATTTGCAAAGGAATTACTCATTGCAGGCAGTTTGTTCAAAAGGCAAAGGACTTTTTTAATTTCAACATAAGTTTCTTCATATCTAAAACAACGTTCAGTGTATAAACTGCTTTCTCTTGCTTTCTTAAGGATTTTAAAGTGGCTTGTTTGCTCTTATAGGTAGCTTTTTGTCATCCAACTACCGTAAAAACTTTGCACAGCTATTAGG
>CABHPP010059831.1:0-12861 GCA_902168425.1 Peromyscus attwateri
AGAACAACAGGACAATGACAGCTAAATTAACAGTGGCACCTACTTTGTTCTGTGTCATGAGTGTATCTTATTGATTTCATTTTCCTAATAAATTTTACCTGGTCCATTGCATCAGTGTCATGTATCATGAAGCAGCAATCATGGAGCCTATATGAGTCTAAGCTAAGTCCTCTGCATGTACGTTATGGTCATGTAGCTTGGAACTTAGTGTTCTTGTGAGGCTCCCAGCAACAGGAGGGGATGTGTCTGATCTTTTGCCTGCCCTTGGGACCCTTTCCTCCTACTGGGTTTACTTGTCCAGCCAAGATATGAGGGTTTGTGCCCAGTCTTATTGTATCTTGTTAGGCCATGTTTGGTAAATGTTCCTGGGATGCTTGCATTTTGAGTCGGGGGAGACAGAGGAGGATTTGATCTTGGAAAGAGAGGAGGGACTGGGAGCGTGGAAGGAAGGGAAACAACATTGGGATGTAATATATAAGAGGAGGACAAAAATAAAAATAAAAAATCAGATTCTTGCAAGGAGTGCCTGAGAAGCTTCTTTGAAAGAGTGTGGAGGTAAAGCATAAGTTACAGTGGAGGCCTGAGGATTTCCAAAAGGTCACAGTCTAGGGTACCTGCCAAAGGAACCTGCAGGCATGGACAGACTCAGATTTGGATGCCAACTAGATCTCTAGAGCTTCAGAATTCTAAGAGATCATTCCTGCCAAAACCAGCCACTGGATCTGAGGCTGTGGGTGCTGTGGAATGGTTCTGAGAGCAGAGCCATCTGACTTAACTTGAAATGAATTTTATTTTCCCTCCCCCAACCTGGGGAGCCTCAGGGATAGAGTTGGGTTGGATTTGTTTGGGCTTATGTCTTTTCGGTGCTCCATCCCTTTATCTTCTCAGTTATACTCTACATTACCTTTGAAGATGACTGCCTCTTCTTTCTGTATTTGGAATAGAGTCTTTTTCTTCTTCTGTACTCACTCTTTTCACCTGGTTATGCAGACATAGCGTCTCATGGAAATTATTAGTAAGTTTATATTCAAATCCACCATTTCTAACCTTTTGTTTGTCTTTATTTATTCTGTTCTTTTTCTTCCTGCTTCAGTTTTAGGCAGCTTTTATGATCTAATTTTTTTCTCCACTATGTCTTATCAGCTTCTGCTCTTTTTCTGGCTATTTAAAGTGCTACCTTATGGCTTATAAAGTCTTAATTTCTCACTATCTATCTCTGAAAATATATGCAACTTTCCATAAAAGAGTTTTATGATAGCATTCTTCCAGCTACTTCCTCCCAAACACTGTGTTTCTATAAATGTTAACAAACATGTTATAAAATATTCAAAACATGCTACTGTTTTTACTAAATATTATCTTGTAAGTAAATTAAAACTAGGATACAGGAACCTTTGAATATTCATGCCTACTAGCTTTGAAGCTATTCATTTCTTTGTGTATATTCAAATATGTATTCAGTATTTTATTTCTTCTGTGTAAGTAATTTTTTTGAAGTTCAGTTCTCTAAAAAGTAGATACTCCTAGTTCTTTGTTGTTGTTGTTTGGTTATTTTCTTAAGAAACATTATTTCAATCTCATTCTTCAGATAGTTTCACAGAGCAGAGTTCTATGTTTCCAGACTCTCTTTTCAGCATTGCAAAAATTCTATATTTTATTTCACATAATTTCTTTTCTGTTAGTTTTTTGAAAACTTCACACAATGCATTTTGATCATGCTTAACCTGAACTCCTCCCACATCTACTCCCACTACCCCAACCACACTACCCCTCCCAACTTTGTGAGATATATATACATATATATATATATATATGTATATATATATCTGAATCTAATTTGTGCTGTCTGGATACTCATGTACTCATGTATATGGAGCCATTCTCTGGGATGTTTTCATCTGTGGTGATATATTGTGCATCCCAATAAAACTTATCTGGGGATCAGAAGACAGAGCCAGCTACTAGATTAGACATAGAGGCCAGAGAGTGATGGCACACATTCTTAATTCTGTCACTCTGGAGACAGAGATCTGTCTGGATCTCTATGAGTTCCCAAGGCCACATTGGGAACAGAGCCGGGTGTGGTGGCTCACATCTTTATTCCCAACAGAAAAAGGTATATAAGGTGTGAGCAAACAGGAAGTCTTGCTTTTGAGACTGAGAATTTCATAGAGGTAGGAACTTGTGGCTGGCTTGTTCTGTTTTTCTGATCTTTCAGCTTTCACCCTAATATCTGGCTGCAGTTTTTTTTTATTAATAAGGCTGTTTACTAATTTGTGTTACAGTCATCTTACAAAGATTATATTATATGCTTCTATATGAATGTCTAATTTTTAGAATGATATGCACTCTACCATACTTTCTATGATTTCATGAAATAGAACAAAGCACACAGTAAAGGATAGAGAGGTGAAGAGCACCAAGATGTTTTATGCAATTGTTATAGATGGAAGAGAAAATAAAATGTGTCCTCAGTAGAAGAAAACACATTTCGTTAGGATAAGAGCAGAGGATTAAAAAAAAAAAAAAAAGTACTTCCGCGATTCTTCACGAAGGGCAATTTGGAACAAAGTAGACAGCACTTGAAGTGGCATCTTAGGAATAATTATGTGTTTATATGTACATACGTGTGTGTGTGTGTGTGTGTGTGTGTGTGTGTGTGTGTGTGTGTTTTCTGTGTTACTCTTTGTTGACAGAAGATATAATGTCAAGTTGAAATTTGGTTACGGTAACATATAAAGTAACCAAAAGCTTTCACCAAACAAACCACTCTAGGTTCACACAGGTATTTCTCTTCTTTAGTTTTTGAATAAAATAATGAATATAGAAAAGAATATAATAGAGGCTCATGGACTATAATGACTTTCAATGAATTCTTCTATGAATATTAGTTTTATAACCAAAATAGTAGTTAATAACCAGAACATATCCACATTCAATACATACACGCCATAGATCCAGAATCTTGAGGAATGCAGACCATTCACTAATGGCAATTAACAAACATATTAAAGTAAGCTTGACTAAAACAAGTTTGAGGATTAGGAGTCTGACAGAATAATCACATCATTTTAAGTGAATATTGGCATAATTCTGCGAGCTATATATGAAGTAAGGTGTCCAGACTCCTTAAGGGATATTACTGAATACAATTCTTAAGTTTTTATTGGTTTTCAAGTTTGCCAGTCTATTACAGTCTCCTGTCTCCTTTTAAAACTCAGTGATCTAACTTTACTTCCCATCAATGTTGTTCCCTGTGAACACTGTAATTGATCTGAAAGCCTACATATAGGGCAGATGGTGATACTATTTTTTTAAGTACCTAAACACAAGCATGACAAAATTGGCTTCCCTGTCTTACTTAAGGAAACATAGCTTTGAGTGCTGTACTCAAACTAGAATGAATTCTTTCATGGAAATACATTGATGGGAACACAGAACACAATTGAGATGCTGCAGGTTTTTCTGATGATAAATGATCCTATTATTGGCAACGATAAAAGGATAAAGTTGTCAACTCATACCAGTTTATCACTTTTACACTGAGAAGCTATTATCCTTTGATGAAAGCTGTAACAGGTACATAGATCATCTAAGGGGATGTTTGCTAGGAGAAGCCTTTGTGTCAAAAGTGTAGATGCTAACCAAGTAGGAATGAAATCAAAATCAAAGACTCTGGCCAATCATGGGGACACATACGTGAAAGCCTAGCATTTTTGAAGCAGAAGCAGGGGCATCATAAATTTGATGCTAACCCAAGTTATGTAGGAGACCTGGCTTCAAAATTCAACCAACCAACCAATTAACAAAGATGCTCTTTTACATTACTCATTTCCTCCTAATGTATACTGTAAGACACCTAGATGACTACACTTGACCAAGTAAAACAATTTTTAAGGTGAAAGCTTAACTTTCAATAATATATCTTATTTTACCTTTAAATGGAGAAAAACATGTCCAGGTAGGTCATGTATTTGATCAAAAATCCACATAAAAGAATGCATATAAAGTAGCATGTTTAGATACATTTCTACAGATTTTGAGATGGCTCCCTGTACTATTTAGGACAGTAGCCTCCAATCAGTGTTCTATGTGAAAGTGGGTATAGTCATGAAGATGAATACTTCTATTAATTAGGCAGAACTTCGACAAGGATTCCATTAGCTGACTGTAGGCTAGGTAATTCAGTTCCTATATTTTCCAGTACTCTTAGTACATCAAACACTACAAATTAGATTTGACAATCCTCAAACCATTAGAGCATTATAACAATCCCCTGAAAGATAGGAAAGTCAATCATAGCTCACATTCCTGAATCACCTGCTGGGAGTAATAACTTTAGTAGTGAAGAAATGACTTCTGTTGACTGTTATGATGTTAAGGGAATATCCCCTGTTGTCTGGGAAGATGACTGGAATAGTTCTCAAGCCTCTGAACAAAACTAAGTGGGGATTCTCTCACACAGAGGACAGAAGAAGATAAGATGTTTCATCTGTACTTCTCAAGATTTCCATTTATGATAAAATGTCTTCAGTCATGTGGGTTTTATTGCAGTTGTTATTGTTTAATTTTTTCTACAAAAAACATGTTTCAATCATGTGGGTTTTGTTGTTGTTATTGTTGTTTGTTTCAGATTTTGTAAGGAAATCCCTTCTTTCACCCATTTTGTATGAGTTGGTTTTCTTGATTGATAGTTATCTTTTCACCTAACATTTCTCTATGGTCTATTTTTATTTTTACCTATTTAGCCATTATCTCTTGTTAATCTGGTGTGTGAACAAGCACTGACTTCTCAAAAAATACACAGAATATCAAGTTGAATACACAGGATATCAAGTTAAGTCTGCTCTGAGCCTCAGCCTGAATAACCTACTCTCTTCTGACCCAGAATGCATTGTTTTCCTCTGGATCTAAAGGAAAGGAGTGGGTTGGAGTATAAACACTTTCTCAGAAAACAGCTTATTTTATGATGATGAAGCTTTTTAAAGAAAACATGGAGCCATGAATTGTGAGGATTAAGGACACCAGTGTGAAAATGCAACAGTTCTGATGTGCTTTTCATTGTTGGTTTGGGGGTTGGTTGTTTTTGTTTGTTTGTTTTGTTTTTGTTTGTTTGTTTTGGGAAAGGGTCTTTCTGTGTAACCCTGAATGTTCTGAAACTTTCTATGTAGATCAAGTTGGCCTTGAATTCACAGAAATCCATCTACCTCTGCCTCCCAAGTACTAGGATTAAAGGCATGTACCACCATGCTTGGAATACAATGTGTACCAACCAATTAATTTTTTAAAAAACTTTCTGGGAATGGAAGAATTATTCAGATTATCTATATTTGATCTTTGGATTGTTCTTTGTGACACCAATTTTATTTTATAATTAAAATGGCTTCTTTGAAGTTATTGCATATTTTTGAAAATATTACTTGTCAGCAAAGAGAAATAGAAATTTCTCTAGTTGCATATTTATTTATTCTCTAGTTGTATATTTGTTGTACATTTACTTATTCTAGTTGTATATTTGCTTATTTTAATACAAGCAAACTACTGATGCAGAAAACTTTTTTTATATTTATGTAAAAGTGATTATCACCTCCCAAGTCACTGTGTAGAAACAGTTACCCTTGAGAATTATGCTCTGGGTGTCTCACGACTTTGCATACGTAGACATCAGCCAGGTGCAAACTGCCTCCCATACATGTAATGCAGATTCAGTTTATTGGATGTTAGAAGCCACTGTGTGTGCATGGATGTCTCTGTTTGTGGGGATGGTGAGATGTACAGGCTCTGGTTACCTCACTGTGTGGTGGGTAGCAAAGGAGGGAAAGTTGATAATCCTCTTAGTAGCTTGTTTTGAATAAATGACTAAGTATCTAAACAAAAATTGCCTTTTTGCCTATTGCTACCCTGAAAATGCATTTAGATTAAAAAGGCAAGTTTTTCAATATTTTTATTTTATAATTAATTTAATTTTACATATCAGCCACGGATTCCCCTGTCCTCCCTCCTCCCACCCCCCAGCCTTACCCCCCAATCCACCCCCCATTCCCACCTCCTCCAAGGCAAGGTCTCCCCTGGGGAGTCAGCCCAGCCTCGTAGATTCAGTTGAGGCAGGTCCAGTCCCCTCCTCGCTGCACCAAGGCTGAGCAAAGTGTCTCAGCATAGGCCCTAGGTTCAAAAAAGCCAGCTCATGCACCAAGGACAGGTCCAGGTCCCACTGCCTGGGGGCCTCCTAAACAGTTCAATCTCATCAGCTGTTTCACTTATCCAGAGGGCCTGGTCCAGTTCCATGGGGGCTGTTCAGCTATTGGTTCATAGTTCATGTGTTTCCACTAGTTTGGCTCTTTGTCCCTGTGCTTTTTCCAATCATGGTCTCGATATCTCTTGCTCATATAATCCCTCCTCTCTCTCACCAACTGGACTCCTGGAGCTCCACCTGGGACTTGGCCGTGGATCTCTGTATCTGCTTCCATCAGTCACTGGATGAGAGTTCTATCATGACAGTTAGGGTGTTCGGCCATCTGATCACCAGAGTAGGTCAGCTCAGGCACTCTCTCGACCATTGCCAGTAGTATACAGTGGAGGTATCTTTGTGGATTTCTGGGGACCTCTTTAGCACTCTGCTTCTTCCTATTTCCATGGGGTCTTCATTTATCATGGTATCTCTTTCCTTGTTCTCCCACTCTGTTCCTGATCCAGCTGAGACCTCCTGCTCCCCTAAGGTCTCTTTCCCATGACCCTTGCCCTCCATTACCCACCCCCAGTTTACTCATGTAGATCTCATCCATTTCTCTGTTGTTGGGAGATCCCTGTGTCTTTCTTAGGGTCCTCTTTACTAGGTAGCCTCCCTGGAGTTGTGAGTTGCAGTCTGGTTATCCTTTGCTTTACATCTAGTATTCATTTATGAGTGAGTACATACCATGTTTGTCTTTCTGAGTTTGGGTTACCTCACTCAGGATGATATTTTCTAGTTCCATCCATTTGCCTGCAAATCTCATGATGTCATTGCTTTTCTCTGCTGAGTAGTACTCCATTGTGTATATGTACCACATTAGATTTAGATGACAAACACTATTATTTAAAGATGATTAAACCAAAAGTTGAGAATGAAAATAAAGACCAAACATCATAACTCTCTTTATATTATATAAGTTTACTGAAGTCTTGCCTTCAAACTTTGCACAGCCAAACGTAACTGTAAACAAATGAAAGCAAATACATGAAGAAAAATTATAGCACATCTGTGAGTATTCAGGAAGCTAACATATAATTGAGATTAACTGTATCTGTTATTAATTATTTTAACCTACATGTAAAAATTATAATTGCTTCCAGATAATTGACACAGCAGCTATCTCATGAAGGAGACACCACTGAGGCTGCAGTATAAATTAAACACAATAAAATATGACTTTTAACTCAAAATACAATAAAACAATATGCCAACAAATAATTAAAATGCAAGATTACATAATAAAAGTCTGTAAAACAGATCATGTGTGTGGAAGTTTCTAGCCCAACAATAGTGAATACATCTTCTCTTTTGAAGAACACTTTCATATTGCAATACAACAGTAAAACTTTTATAGCCAGTTTTCATGGAGAAAATATCATTAAATACAGTAAAGGCAGAAAAAAGTTACCTTATGCAGTAAAATCAGTGATTAATAACAGTTTTTAAAGTCACATATATTTGAAATTTTCAGAAACGTCACCAAACAACTCTTTTTAAAAAGAAACACAAAATTAAGATTTTTCAAATTTTCTCTAAAAAGTAGTGATAGATGACACAGCAAAGTATAGGAGGTACAAAGAAGCAGCTGCCTTCAAGCTATGACAAGGATGCTACACCCATTAAATTTCAACAACAGGGTCGTCTGAGCAAAGAACTGAATAATTTCAACAATCATTGATATCCCAGTATACATGGTACATGTACATGTACAGCTCCTTATGCCCAGATGAAAAGCTACAAGCCGTCAAGAACTGGTAAGAGGGTGAACTAGTCTTCCCTTGGGATAAGCCTCTTAATTGGTTATCCAAAACCAAGTGATCAGCCCTAGAAACATATATGTAGCCAAGATTGAAGGGAAGACAACAGGTTGTATCTATATACTTATTCATTTATGGACATGTAACAACACTAGTTCAAGAGGAGGGGAAGATATGGGAGGAATGGGAAGAAGGATAGGAAGGGTAGAAATAATATGATAATATAATTATTTTTAATTATAGAATAAAGTTTTAAAAAAACAGCTTTAGAAGAAATTTCCTGCCCTTGGTGAGGTACTTCTACGGATACAAATGAAAAGATTAACATAAGAATATAATGTTTAAGTCAAAAGCACAAGGGATGGGAGGGAAAATAGGATCTGGAAGGGAAAGAATATGACCAAAATATATTATATGAAAAATACTTTAAATAAAAATTATTATAAAAAAGAAGGAAAGAAATGATAACTGCAATCAGACAATAATACTGAAGAGAAAATCAACAGACTTCCAATGCACGTCCTAATGATGAACTATGGGCTTTTCCAGATTTGAACCACTGAATTCAGGAGGAAAAACTAGGTCTAGCATGATGAACAGGAAGCAATTACTCAAACAAGGAAGCTTTTAAAATAACAGATTCACTTAAAGTAAAGACTCCTTGACAATAACTTTGAATATTAAGATGAAGTAATAACTTTCTTGTAAGTTTTGGTATGCTATAGCTGAGTCTGCCTATAAAAAAAATGTCTTCTTTAAAAAAAATGAAAGCTTTAATCAAAAGCCTCCATAAAATTTTTACACAAGAATTGTCCAAGTTCTTCAAAAGTATATAATTTTAATAATGTACTAAGAGTACCAGAGACATGAAGGAATTCAACTTGCCATCATTCGAGTAAAGCCTTGATATTCCAATCCAATAATGAGAGCAAAAAAGTAGCTCCCATCAGTCAAGGTTTTCAATAGCAGGTAATATTCCTACTTAAAATATTTCACACAAAACCCAATAGTATGTAAAAATAATATGTCAAGAAGAAGAGACATTTATTCATGGGAGATAAACCTAGCTCAATACTAGAGTGTCATTGACCTAATTAATTATAGTATTTATCTTGGACAAAAATAGAAGAGTCATGACAAGGCTGTGGTGGTGAATGCCTTTGATTCTAGCACTCAGGAGGCAGAGGCAAGTGGATCTCTGAGTTCAAGGCCATCCTGGTCAACAAAGCTCATGCCAGAACAGCCAAGACTACAAGAAGAAACTCTGTCTCAAAAAAACAAAAAGCCAAAGTAAATAAATAAATAAAAATAGTAGAGTAGTAGAGTCTTCCTTACACCCTTGAAAAGGCCTTTATGCCTCGAGTGCTTACTCATGTTTAAGACACTGAATGCAATGGGACATGAAGGAGAGTTCCTTAACATTGGAATGTGTTACTACTCCTCACTCAGAAACCAGCATAGCACTTCCAAGCATGGTGCTAGAGGCTTAATGTGAAAAAACTTTGATATTCAGATTTTACATTATTTTAGAAAACCTAGCTACCGCTTCAGATATGAGGAAAATCTTACAAAAATTAGATTTAAAAAAGGTTTGAATGTTTCTATTAGTAAAGAATACACTTATATGGCTAGGGGTAAACAAAGTCACTAATAAAAAAATCACATAAATATCTTTAAAATTGTAATTACTAATTTAAAAAGTCGTGTGTCACTAACAAACATCTAATGAGGTAAAACAAAGTTATAGGAAACAACTGTTATTTAGAAATATCTGTTGTTTAGAAATACTAAAATATCCAGAAACATATTATATGAATATATGTGCTAAACCTATACAAGAAAACACTAAAGCATTCTAAGAGGGCAGAGGGAGAAAGGGAGAGGGAGGTAAGGAGAGAAAGGAAAAAGGGGAGATGTGTTGCTGACTCTGCAGCTGCGGCCTGCAATCCCGGGGACAGGAGGTGGGCAGCCCCAGAATCAACGGCGCAGATTCTGGAAGGTATGCAAGCAATCTTGTTTATTAAACAAAGGGCTGAAATATTTATGTGTGTACTTTTTGGAAGGCTCTGCTTCCAGCTGCCATGGCACTTCCTGATTGGCTCTGGGCTCATCATCTTTTGGTCTGGAGCTTATGGGTCAGGTTTCCCCCGGCCAGAATGCTCTCTGCACATGTCACAGCTCTTTGCTTAAGGCGTGGCCCAGTGCTTTTGGCCTTACCTGGCTCAGAGATGGATCCAGAACTTACAACGACAAAATGAGATTTTTTTTTTTTTTGGCCTAAGAATTATTCTGAGTTGACTATTTTGAAAAACAGCTTAACCAGGAGAATTTACAAAGCAGAGAGAGGGTTGCTCCCCTCTGAAAGCCTTTGTAGTGTACCCTCCCTCTCTTTGAGGAACATGTTCCAGTCCTAACCACCTGTCTCTTCTTTCAGTTCCATATATTATATGATTTCTCTATGATGTTTGTTTGATTTTTCTCTTGAGAATTTAGCTAATGAGTTTAGTGAGGCAAAATCAACTCTTATGTCTCAGATGGAACATTGCTTTTCTGATCTTGGCATCAAGTTTATGCTGGTATCACGAAAAGCTAACTGTATCGGATCTCTCCCTCTCTTTCTCTTTTTTCCCCTTCCCCTTTTCCTTTTTAATTTCTTTCTTCAAAAATAAAAATTTCATTTAATGTGTTTGGGTGTGTGTTAGGATTTCTATCACTGTGAAGAGACAGCATGACCACAGCAACTCTTATAAGGGAAAACATTCGACTAGGGCTCCTTTACAGTTCAGAGGTTTAGTCCATTGTTGTCATGGAGAGAAGCACGGCAGTGTGCAGGCATACATGGTGCTGGTGAAGGAGCTTAGAGTTCTACACCTTGATCCTCAGGCAACAGGAAGTGAACTGTAACACTGGGTATAGCTTAAGCATAGGAGACCTTAAAGCTCACCCTCACAGTGATGTACTTCCCCCAACTAGGAGGTTCTTTGTGGGCCATTTTCTTTCAAACCACCACAGGGTGTTTTGCCTGAAGGTATGTCTATGGACCATGTGTGTGCCAGGTGACCAAGGAAACCAGAAGAGAACACTGGATCTCAAGAACTGGCCTTATAGATGGTTATTAACCACCACATTGCTGCTGGGAATTGAAGCAGGGTATTTTGGAAGAGCAGCCAATGCTTGTAAGCACTGAATTATCCATTCAGCCCATTTTTTCATTTTTAACAAGGTCTCTAGGAAGCCCAGGCTGCCTTGGTCTGCCACTGCCTTACTAACAACTGTGAGGCTGAATTGCAGACACATGTCAAAATCTTGGCTCCTCTCCCTCTATTTTCTGAGTTGTTATCATTAGGGATTATTCCACCTTGTTTTGTTTTCAGGGTTATGGTCCCTCCCTCATTTCCTCCCAGTCTTTTCCCACCACTTCCCCTCTCCCCCAGATACTCCCCTTCCATTTCCCTTCAGAAAAGAGCAGCCTTCCCAGGGATATCAAGTGAACATGGCATAACAAGTTATAAGACTAGGCAAAACCCCTCATCAAGGCTGGACAAGGCAACCCAGTAGAAGAAAAAAGGTCCCAAGAGCAGGCAAAAGAGTCAGAGACAGCCCCCACTTACACTTTTAGGAATCCCACAGGAACACCAAACTTCACAATCATAACATATATGCAGATGACCTAGTTCAGACCCATACAGGCTCCCTGATAGTGGCTTCAATCTCTGTGAGTTCCTATGATCCCTTCATAGTTGATTGTGTGGGTCATATTATTGTGGTGTTCTTGACCTTTCTGGCTTCAACAATCCTTCCTTCCCCTCTTACATGGGGTTATATTTTTAGTGTATGTGCATGTGTGTGAGTCTGTTCATGGTTATGAACAGACTCACACACATGAGTTAGGGTTAGGGTTAGGGTTAGGGAGACCAGGAAGAAGCATAGGATTCCTTGGAGCTGGAATTAAAAATGGTTATGAACTTCCCTGTTTGGATGCTAGGCTCCAAACTCAGGTCCTCTGCAAGAACAGTGTGGTGATTTGAATGAGAATGTCCTCCATAGACTTGTATGTGTGAATACTTGTTCCCCAGTTGGTGGAACTATTTTGGAAGATAGGATGTATGTCCTTGTTGGAGAAGGTGTGTCACTCAGGGCAGATTTTGAAGTTTCAAAAGACTGTGGAATTCCCAGTCTCTCCTGTCTGCTACTGTCAAATAAATATGGTAGCCCTCAGCTATTTCTGCTACCATGTCTTTACTCTGACATTATATACTTTAATCTTCTGAAACTGTAAACCCCAAATCAGGCTCTTCATTTTGTAAGTAGCCTTGGTAATGGCATTTTTTCACAGCAACAGAAAAGCAACTAAGATAAACAGCAATCACTCTTAATCACTGGGCAATCACTCCAGCCCCTGCGGCTCATTAGTGAAAGTACCTGGGTTTTATTATGGAATAGCATTGATTAGTAATTTACTTTCCTTACAATTTGGACAATTGATATTTCTCTTTCCATTCAATTTTTTGCTGCTCTGTTTTTTCCACAAACATGCCTGTGTTGTTGTTGTTGTTGAGGTCATCAAATGCAGTGGTTAATTAACTTTTATTCACAATACCCTCTTCTCTTTCTTTTAATGGCTGAGATATACAAGTTTCATTATTTCATTACTAATATCAGCTACTTATAAGTTTTTTCTCTTAGTCTAGGATTTTATCAAACCTGTTAAAATATTCCAATAATTAATTTTCCTTTTCATGTTTCTATTTGTATACCTTCAGTCTTAATTTAAAGTGTGTTTTCCTTATGCTTACTTTGTCTTTAACCTTTCCTTTCCTAGCTTCTTAAGGTGGAAATTTATGCTATGGGTTATAAATATATTATATATATATA
>CABHPP010059834.1:0-13729 GCA_902168425.1 Peromyscus attwateri
CATAGATACATATCAGGATTTCAATGGGCAACTGTTTAAAGTTTATTTTTTTTTAAAAAAAAAAGCTGATTCTGTAATTATGCATTTATTAGAAGTCATAGTCTTTATGGGGACACCTGTACAAATTAAGGCTAACAATGCTTTAGTATGTGTCTCTGGTAAAATGAAACACTTTATTGCATATCACAACATAAATCTTATTAAATGTATACAACACATTACTACAGGAAAAGCAGTTAACAAAAGATCTAATTACACTTTAAAAGACATACTTAGTAAACAGAAAGGGGTAATAAAGGCCCCAGAGATAAACAGTGCTTTATTGACTTTAATTTTGTTTTTGTTTTTTTGTTTTGTTTTTCGAGACAGGGTTTCTCTGTGTAGCTTTGCGCCTTTCCTGGAACTCACTTGGTAGCCCAGGCTGGCCTCGAACTCACAGAGATCCACCTGGCTCTGCCTCCCGAGTGCTGGGATTAAAGGCGTGCGCCACCACCGCCCGGCCGACTTTAAAATTTTTAAGTGCTAATGAAAAAGGAACAATGGCTGTGGAGAGACATTGGATAGTAGAATAAACGCGTAATTAAATCAGCCTACATATTTTAAAGATATTTTAATTTCAGAATGGAAAGCAGGATATTTGTTACATTGGGGAAGAGGTTTTTTTTTTGTTTCCACAGTAGGAAACTATAAACATTGATAAAGACTATATACAAAAAGAAGAGAACTCTTGCTAAGGAGAGGCTATAGTTCATCAAACTGCTTGGTCATTCAATACAAACTAATTTACAAGAATAATAAATGCCTTTCATTTCATCAGGTAGAAAAAAATATTTTTTTTACTATTAAAAGATAATACTTTTTCTGTTCACAAAAAAATTTTGTCTTAAGTTATAACCTGATCAAAAAAACAAAACAAAAAAACAAAAAACAATAAAACAAAAACTGAACTACACAAAATTTTGTTTTGTCTTTGAAGAGAATATACGCATTTACCTAAGGAATCTCAAGACTATTGGACAAATAAATCATCTGAAAAAGGAAGAATCATCCAGAGAAAATATCCCAAGAAATAAAGTAAAATTGGCCTAATAGTATAGTACAATTCCAACAGGATGAAATTTCATAAATTTTCCGAAATATTTGTTTCTGCTGCTCTCTACAAACATAAAAGGCAAGTGATCTCTTTTTGGTACCAATTCAATTAAATATCAAAGCTGGCTTTGGAGCTGGACCATGGCTCTCTCCTTTTCTAAACCCAAGCATGATTGTTAAAAGAAAATCCAAAATCTCTATCTCATGTCAGAAGAACCAACTGATATGGGACCGAAGAAAAGCAAAATTAAGGTACTCTTCTATTATCACTAATCTCATAGACCTTTGGTTTATTTTGGCACTTTAAAACTTTTCTTCAGATATAAACATTATATATTTTATATATAATTGTATATATATATAATGTAAATATAAATATTATATAATATATAAACTTTCTGTCATGATATTAATGATCATATAGAGTACTAATTCTTGAGATAAGCTTCATCTAGCTTCCTTATGTGATTTTGTGCTTGAGTCTGAAGCAGGTAACTAGGAATTGAGTTTGTATACGCCAGATATGCTTAAGAGATTGTGGTCCTTTAACCTCTCTGAGATCTGCTGCATATGACATTTAAAATGTTTAGATTTTCTGCAGTGAACTGCGACCATTCCTTTGAAGTCTGCAAAAGGATAATGGGGCCCCACAACAATGACCACCTGGATTGTGGTAACACCATTAAGCTGAAAAACACCATTCAAAGATCAGCTTTGAACATCAAACTGCTCAGAACAATTTCAAGGTGGTTGGCTGAGATGGTCCAGCCTCGCAAGCTACTCTAGTCAAGACTTCAGATAAGCCCTGCACCTTCCTACTACACACAGCCTGGACAACCAGTGTTACAGCTAGTTTTCCCAGGACTTGACCATTATCTCAATTTTCACAGGGTCCCCTAAAGATGATGTCACTCCCCAGGTAGCAGGAAGTAATTTTAAGAATGTAATGTTTATATTCTCAAGAAGTGGGATGGGTGGTTTGGGGTGGTTTGATTATGTTTGTCATCATACAGGGGGTGGGTTGTAAATTGTTACTGGTCATGATAAGGGATGAAATTAAGCAAAGGGAGTTGGATTTAAGGTTCTCTTTCTGAAAAGAAAAAAAGATGGGAATATGAAAAGGAAAAAATAAATGGGTAGATTATTGAATCTACTTTAAACTAAAGAACAACTATTAATCTCAAATATTTTACATGGGTATAGATTTTTGTATATTGATAAAAATTTATGGTTTTTTTGTTAGGACATACTCTATATGTTTCCACTTTTGTTTAAGGTACTTTTAGGGAGGACAGGGGAATCTGTGGCTAATATGTAAAATTAAATTAATTATAAAATATTTTTTAAAGAGATATTTTTATATATTGATACAAGTTTAAGGGTTTTTTGTTATACTATGTATATGTTTCTACTCTTGCTTATTATATTGTACCTATGCAGCTCATTTAAAAATGTTATATATAATTTACAGGTTAGTAGTTAGTTATCTATAATAATCAAACTTGTAGTTACGGTAGGTATGTTCTCAAGGTGAAACACAAGTATAGTTTACATAGACAGGTGGTCTTCAAACACTCCAGAGACCTACAGAATATGGCACGTAAGATGTTTCAATAACTTGAGGCTTTTCATGATAGTGAGACTGTTCAGCTTTTGGCAGCATCAATTTACTTCAAAAAGGGATGATGGGCATTGAAGAACCTCCATATGAGGTTTGTTTTGTTGTCACAAAGTTAGCCACTGGGCAAGAAACTGGCTTTGCTTTGATGGCTGACAGAATGCTGTCCAAACTGGACAAGCAGGGCACAAAAGAAGACAACTGCCAAACTTTGTCAAGACAAGGTAGGACAGTCCTTCAAAAGTCGTGTTTCACGTAAAAGTCTGTCAGGTATTCTAGGTCTGTGGGCCAAAGATGGGTGCCACGATGGTACAGAGGAACCTTTGGTGATGACCCAGGGAGCAAGCTGTCTCTGTCCTTTCTATGGTTTTGGAAGTTGTTTGCTTTGCACTTCCTGATTATTTAGGTAGCATATCCTTCTTTGTCTCTGATGGAGTTGGAGGTGACATAGTAATAGTTACAGTTTTCCGTGTTACGAATTTCAGAAAAGAAAATTACATAAGAGTTATAAAGTGTATAAGGTTAGGAAATATGAAATACTAAATTGTTTATCTAAGAAAATGTTTCAAGGTCTAAAAAGATAGCTTTGGGTTGGTAATACAAGTTAGGATAGAAAGTGGATTAGATACAAAACTTCGGACTCACTAGATAGGATGGACAATAGAGTATTTTCTCCAAAATTGCCAAATAAAAGTGGACTGGACATTGTAAATGTAATTCTTATCTGATAATTGTTCTTATGATATATAGTTTTACTATGTTAGAGCTAAATGGTTTCCTATTTATTTAGACAAAAGGGGGACATGTTGCAGAATATTTGTTTACACTGTGAAGATATGTCTTTGCCAAAGTGCCTTACACTTGGTTTAATAAAGGGCTGAATAAATAGCTATGTAGGGAGAGATTAGCCAGGACTTCTGGAGATAGGACTCTGGGAAGAATTAGAGTAGAGTTGCCAGTGAGACACAGAGACATACTGGGAGATGCAAGGTGGAAGAGAGGTAACATCACATGGCAGAATATAGATAAAATTATGGTTTAATTTAAGTTATAAAAGCTTGTTGAGACAAGCCTAAGCAAAAGGCCAAGTTTTCATAATTAATAATAAGCCTCCGTGTCATTATTTGGATGCTGTCAGGTGGGATAGAGAAAGACACATTACAGCTCATATCTAAGGGATATCTTCCATGCTGTCCTTGGTGACTTAAGGCAGGAAAACACCCTGCCACAAAATATCAGGGTTGAATACCGTGTATTCTAGGATTTTTGTTTGTTTGTTTTATTCTGTTCATTTTCTTTACAAATAAAAAGTATGTAAAGTAAAGAAGATGCAATTTGAAAAGAAAAAGGAATCATCATACAAGTGCAGTTTTCTACTAATGTCTGACTGACCCATTTATTTTTCTTGCTATAACAGAAGTGGGAAACTGACAACAGAGTTCAGTAGCGATCTGTCACTCCTAAGACCTAAACTTTGCAAGAGCAGCAAACACCGAGATGTGGAGCTTTCTCTTCAGCCTCATATTATCTTAATATCTTAATGTTTCTTATAAACAACTCATTTTTTTGGTTAAACAATTGGCTTAAGTAAGAGTTTAGTTTTCCCCTTGAACAAGGAGAAAACGTCTACTTCCTCAAAGACAAGATTTGACATGTAAAATATTTGCTGTGATAAAAATGCCATAATCAAAACTGAATTATGGATACAATAATTTATTTTGTTGTCTCTCCAAAGAAGGAGCCATAATAATTGAGGGAGGCATGGCAGCAGGCAACAAGGACAGGAAGCTGAAGGATTACTTCACCCAAAACATGAAACAGAAACAGTGACCTGGAAGTGGGAAAAAGGAATAAATTCTCAAATCCTGCTCCCAGAGTTATACTTGCTTCATCAAGGCTACACCCCCTAGAAGTTCATAATGCTCACCAACATACCAACAACCAAGTACCAAGTGTTCCCCTGGTGGATATTCCTCATTCAAACCACCATAACACAATTTTAAATCTTTTAAATGGGGCTTATGTAGTACATATTTACATTCCTAGGCTAAATGAAGTTTTGTTCTTCAACATCCAAGGATTCCAATAGAATAAGTGTGAAATTTTCCCCACAGTGAGAAGATGTAAGTAAGCGAGGACTGAACACCATCATCTTGACTTCATCTAAGGGAGAGTCCAGCTAAGTCTAGGGATAAAGTGGACTCATTTCCCATTTTATGGATGCAAAGACAGTGTAATTTATAAAAAGAGCAATAGCAAAATCTATTTGCTGGAGTCTGCAATCAACTGTCATCAGGGCCACAAAGATGAAACTAGAAGAAATATAACTTCCAAAATGAGAGTATTTACATCTTCAAAGGACATTCTGATTGATGGTCATAGAAAGACGAAATACTCATAATACCATTGCTCTGTTATACAATACCAAGTACAAAGTATGTATTAATAAGTTATTGTATCCTTAAATTTTAAGGTTTTCTTTAAATGTATTCTATTCTTTCACATTTACTGGGGAGATTTTTATAAACCTGTAATTAGCATGTGCTGTAGGAGCACATGATAGAATTGATGGTGATTGAACTGACTGGTTACCTCTCCCACAATTCTTTCAAAATTTCTCAGAAACACTGTTGGGAGAGTTAGAAATAGATAAGACTTCAGGACAAATAGCTTCTTTGTTTTGAGCTACACAACAATGAAATAAATGTACCGAGCATTTACTTAATGGCTTAGCCATTGAACCAGCCTGAAAGAGGAGCAGTAGAATACTAAGAGACAGACACAGCTGGATCATAGTAGGTCATCAGTAGTTAGTATCACTAATAAATTCATTTTGGATGATTTTTTTTGGGTAGCACCAATTCCCTAGGGTTATAACATTTATTTTATCTTTGGGGTCCAATCATTTAAATTCAAAACTTTCCAGTAACCCAAGAAAGAAGACAGAAGTTGAAACTAAATTTGAAATAAAAATTGAAACTAAGAGAAATATTTATTGCAGCCTCTTTGACACATTCTCCTGTTTGTTTCATTTTCTTCATATTTGAATAGAGTGGAAGATGGAGACTTAAAAAAGTGACTGGATTTGGTGCTTACCTCAGTGCTCTGTAATCACATGAACTACCTGACCTGCCTTTATGTAGTACAATTACTCTCTAGGCCCCAGTCTCTCCCCCTTCAAGTACAGGAGAAAAGTAAACCTCAGCCCACAGGAAGACAGTACTTTCTACATTCTTGTTATTCATCCTGTAGAGTTAGAATGTGACTTCTGGAAGGGCAATATGCTATGATCCTTGAGTGTCCCTGTACATCCTTGGCCCACAGTTAAAGCAACAAGATGGTTGGCTTATCGCTGTATTATTCTTCCAGAATGTCATCTCACTGAGCAAACAAAGAGATAAGATTGAGAAAGTAACAAAGATAAGGCTGTTGCACCAGCTGTTAGATTTGAACTTCCCATCTCACAGTTCCTATACAGAAACACTGTTAAGTGAGTATTCTGGGTACACCTTGGTATGACAGGTAGGGAATGAGCAACCAACTTGAACATCCTACTTATGCTCTAGCTTCGACTGTTAATTTTGTTTCTGGAATCTGAATCCTTGGTTGGAGAAAACAGAGAGATTCTTATTGCTTCCAATTCTATTTATTATGAGAAAGCATCTCAATTTGTATCTCAGACTGCATTCAAGCTCACACCTTTCAGCATTAATATGTAATTCCAGTGCTGAGCTGACAGGCATATACTACCACACAAGGTAAGATGTGTCCTTAAAAGAGAAAAAGGAAGGGCCAGCTGTTGTAAATGTAAAGGTCTTGACAAGAAAGCATTAAGGCATGGGTAGTTAGGTTTCTGTGCAGTTTAACTGTCCAACCGCATGTGCAGCTGTAAAGTTTCCAGACCCAGATACTGAAAGATAAAGGCCCTCATCTAATGATCATGGCACGCTACTGCTTTTGCTTAATGTAAAATCCTTTAAGATGAAGTAGTGAGAACACGGTTGAGCACTAGCAACAGCTTTAAACAGTACTTCAAATGGCTTTATTGTAGAGTCAGGGATTTAGGAACCTTAAAAAGCTCTCTAGAAAAAGATTTAAGCATCCTCTACAAATCTGTTTAAAATCTGTATAAACCATATGCAGACTTAGATGTTTAATGTATCAGCATGAACAGGCTAGATATAATTAGACTAGATAAGGAATACATCATAGAAAAATGTGAATCACACAATTGTATCATTTATTATCATGAAATTACAGGACAATCTAATTTTCAAGGTAGCAAGTCTAAATTCAATAAATAAATTTATTATCTCCCTGTGGGCATGATGGTCTGTGGCATCACAGTGCTGTGACTCAAAGAAACAAGACTGGTTGGTGTTTGTTTTGTGCCTTAGGATCGTAAACATGTAAGTTGCATCCTACCTGCCAAGTCAGCACTATGTACCCAAAGCAAAGTTCCTTGGCCAGTTTGAGATGTATCCTGGCCTCCTTGTGCTATAGCTGTAGCAGACTCAAAGATTCATTCTTGTAACCTTATAGTGCATTCTTGAGGCTGTATCTTCCCAGACACTCTATTTAAAGCAAACTCTTTCATACATATTTGCAGACTTTTAACCCTGGAACTGGGAATGGAGGGCCACCATTATCCTCAAACTTTCTTCATACTTGTCCCAGTGCAAAGTCCTCAAATTTTCTTTAATAAACCTGGTCTCCTTAATGCTTACAAGCTGATTTGTCCATGTTACCTTGTCTATAACTTTGAATTCATCATCCTTCCTTGCATCACCACATTGCAGATTTTCCATATCCACTTCTGTGAAGTTTTCTCTGGATCCTCACTATAGATCTGACTAAAAGCCACTAGTAACAAACATGCTATAGTGTAGATGAATTTCTAAACAGTCTTATTAAATAAGAAACTCAGAGCCAAATATAGAGTTAATAGCCAAAGAGATCAGAGCAAGAGCCACGAATAGCTTTATCTTACCACCAGCAATAGCTTCCCCTGAGAGTGAGACTTTCTTCCGGTCTGAATTGTCTTTTTATTGCCTTTCTGTTCTGTCTTCTCATTGGCTCTGAACCCAACCCCATGACTTCCTCGTCACTGCATGTCTACACGGACCTCTAGGTCTCTATGGTTGGTACTGGGATTAAAGGTTCGTGTCACCATGCTTGACTCTGTCCTTGACCACACAGAGACTCTGCTTGCCATGTGATCAGATTAAGGGCACATGCTACCACCACCTGACTCTGCTTATGGCTTGTTTTGACCTCTGATCCCCAGGCAACTTTATTTATTAACATACAAATAAAATCACATTTCAGCACAAATAAAATATCACCATACTATAGCCTTATTCTGCAGACAAAATAATATTTTACCAAATAAATGACACCAATTAATTTTAAATTACAAAACTCAAATATTTAGATCTGGGAAGAGTATAAGCAGACTCTCTTTCAGATAGTAATGGAAATTACCTCTTGACCAAGTTCCAATTGAGTCCTTCTTCCTCACTGATGTGCATAGTCTTTAATGTGTGTGCTTCTGTTGGCATTCTGGGCTTCCCAGCTCCTGGAAGAACGACTCATCTAACTTCCCCTATATTGTTCTCTAGTTCACATCTCAGACTCTTTCATAATCTGGAAAACCAGTTCTGAAGGAGCACTAACCACATGGTCGGGTTTAGTATGGCAACGTAAGTGTGTAGAGATATTTCAAAAAACATCATACTATGTGCAGAAAACAATACAAAACAATCTTTATAGCACTCAGATAAACTCTCTTCTCACTCGGCAGAATTTCTTCCAATAATTGCCAAATAACAAACACAGGGGTAAACAGTAGAGGATTAAAAATGCAAAAAGAAAGGGTTTTGAGATAATCTTCTGATACTTTATGTAATTTTATATTTTTTCTTTCCTGTTTTCAGTTAAGTATTGGAGATTTGTGCCAACCTGGGTAGTAATTTGTCAGGTTGATACAAATCAAATTTCTCTAAACTAATGTAATTATGTCTTAATTAGTAAAATAACACAATTGATGCTCCTCAATGACTCATTAGCTGAGTGAACTAAGATTCAATGGGAGCAAGTTTAGTTGTATACAGAATGATTTGACATCATTACACAGCTTTGAGAGGCATTTGTAATGTATGTTGCCGACCTACTTCTTGACATACCTGATTATTAATAGCATAGTATTTCTTGTACACCCGGATAGATTCATTTTGAGAAAACTTTGTTTCAGGATGGGAGATAACTTTGGAGGTTTTATGTCTTTTCTGACCCAAATCATTAAATTAGAAAATCATCTGTAACTAATATATCAAGTTTTCTGCCAAATTTGGATTTAACTGGGGAATGTTTGTTTTGAAACTTGACATCCTTAAAAGACACTGAAACTAACATTTTTTCTACCAATTTGGCCTATCTTCTGATTTTTTTAAATTAAAAATAGTATGTTTTTTCTCTATTGATGAATTAAAATATCAGCCTCAATTAGGATGACAATACTTCAGCTTTGGAGTGGTTTTCTTATTATTGATGTACACTGTAGATATATCCTACCAATTGGATGGACTCCACATTCCTTGTTTTTCTGAAAGTCAAATTGTTTTTAAGAGGAACGTTCTTCTTACTGTATTACCACTATATGATATCTTTCAATACCATATTTCTTATAAGACATATCTTTCAAATGTTTGAATTGGATTATTAATTCATTCTTACCGCTCAGAGGCAGAGTTTAAATTTATATGCAAATGTCACAACTTCTAAAGGTCTAAATTCATCTCCTTTGCTGAAGTGTGACTTTGCCTCACAGAACATGCATATCCCTTAGGAATCAGAATGACTTTCCACAGTTATATTTAGCATAATAACTGAACAGAAACACTTGAATAATTATTAATGTGTCAGATCAGCTTTATGCTTCATACATGTTTTGTAGAAGGGTGCTGTATAACATGTATTATTCACTTTCAAGCTGATATTCAATTAAGCCAGAAAAATATTTCTTCATATTTATAACCATACACTAATAAAATTAAAATGTGAAATCTGCAAAGAACACAGTGCTTGGTAAAAGAATATCATCACACACTATGGGAAGGGAAATAAAATTATATACAAATTGAGGCATTTTATTTTGAAATAGCTCCAGAAATAATAATTGTGTACCCGATGTTAACCTATTTTTTAGTAACAGCTATTTATAGACACATATTCTTCTTATAGTGGCTTAATAGCCTTTTTAGGTTTTCAGAAAGATTGAGAGTACTTTAATGCCATGCCTTTGCTAACCTTTCTGTGATCACAGTCTGTTATTAAATCATCCCTAATGGATCTGTTTCTCAAGCTAAGTGCATACAGATCCTTTTTCATAATATTTTTTATTCTTATAGGTCAAACAGCCCCAACCACTAGGGTATGGAGCTACTCCAGGGCAGACACTAGGTCTTATTTATCATCGCCATCTCTAATATCTCATATAATTCTCTACTTTTATAGTAGGTACTTAGTAAAAGTGTGTAGAGTGAAATTTTTCAAAATCACCGTCAGTTCTCTAGTCAGCCCCAGTTGTGCATTGTGAAGGTTATCAAAAAAAACAAAACAAAAAAACCCATGATTTAATAAGGTATTTACAGCAGGGGGATTTCTAACATAGACAAAGGATGGTTATTAACAATGTGACCAGTGGAGTAATAGGAAGCAAATTCTTATGGTGAAATCATGCTAAGAAATTATAGGCAAAGGGATTACAATATTCAATAGGCTAGAAGTAAGGCAGTGGCTAGAAGTTTCCAGATCACATAGTGTAGGCTGATATACTTACATTTGAAATCAATAGAAGGAATTTGAGGGCAGATATGAATGGTGCATGGAACATTAGTTGGTCAGTTTTCCTCATATCATGCATGCTTTTCCCAATGTATTAATATCTCCATTGCAATAAATGAAGCCAATATTTGAATTAAATGTGTATGTGTGTGCAATGTGTGAGTGTGTGTGTGTGTGTGTGTGTGTGTGTGTTTCTTGGACTGGTATGGACACATATGGAGGTCAGAGAACAGTCTGCACATGACAGTCCTTGCTTTTACAGCTTTTTACACCTCTTTGAGGCATATTTCAAACAGGCAAGTTGGCTTGGCAGCTTCTGGAGACTCTCCTAGCTCTACTTTCCTTTCTCTCATGGCACATTGGGATTATAGACACTTGTGCTACTGTGCCTGGCTTGTATTGGATTATTCATTCTTACCTCTCAGAGGCAGAGTTCTGAGGGATCCCAACTCAGATCCTGAATGACAAGAACTTTTACCCACTGAACCTTCTTCTTGCCCCTAAATTAAAATTCTTGTGTGTTCCTTTGTCTTTGTATTAAATTCATTTGTATTTCTATTGTTAAGCTACTATACATATAGTAATTCCTTCAAATTTATATTTGATGATATTGGAAGTGGGATTTTTTTCTTATTCTGATTTTAATGGATTTTTCTTATGAGTTTAAAATTATGGCATGAACTATACTTTACAAAGATTTGAGGGGGGGATGGAATACCTTCTATGGGTGTGAAAGGAGAGTCTATGTGAGGTAATATGAATTTTGTAACTCATAATTGGGACCCAAGCTAAAAGCAGATGTCACAAAATTTTAAATTGCTTGTTGTTAAACTGGGAGATTGTTCCATGTGTACTTAGAACACATGGTGCAGAACTGAGCTCAAAATGCATGCAGTCATAGGTATCCAATGCTAAGCTGTGAAGCCACAATTAGAGTGTGGTACTTATGAACAAAAGGAAATATCTGCCTTTAGAAAACAAAAGGATCAACAGTAGGGGACTAGAGTAAAGGAAAGGCATGGCTAAAGGAAGGAATTATTTTTAATTTGTTTTCTGGGTTAAAGCAATTTCTAGAGAGAGGAATGGCAAAAGGAATGTTGACCTGCAGAATTTAGAGGTGAGACATTATGAATCTTTTCTTTACAAATATTGAAGAGTTACCCTATGGGGAGAGATTTTGTTCTGACATATGAAATAATTCTCTTCCTAGAGACTGATTTAAACATTGGGTTCAGGACATCATAGTAAGAAAAATGGGGGAGGGAGAACAGGAGAGGGTCTGTTGGGATGAGAGGGGAGGTGGCTGCAGTTCATTATGGAATTATCTGAAGTTTTTATATAACTTCAAGATGGATGTTACAAAGATATTGAAAAATATTCATTGTCATGACAGAACATGCCATGATCTTAAAAATCCTGTCTAGTTTGCCACAGTGAATTGTGATCATATAACAACACATAGTGATGTGAAAATGCCCTGAACCAGGGGTACAACTCAGCACTGAAGTTAATGAGTAGCATGCATAGGACCTTGAGTTCATTCTCCAGCAGGAAAACCAAAAATAGCAAGTTAGATTTTGTAGCAATTACATTAATGTTATGATTTACTGATATTTCCCTAACTCACATTTTTTTCTTTCAAGCCATTTGAAAATGTAAGAGTTTATTACTATAGACCTAGCTGCTGTTTCCACACTCTCCTTCTATACTTGGTCGTGTAATTCATATTTTAAAAATCCATCAGTTTTAATCTAAAGTCTTTCATATTATTCATTCTTGATTGGGGATTGAAAATAAGCAGTGTTCTGCAGAACCCCATAGCTTGCCTTTTTCTCCAGAAACAAGAGTTCACTGATGTACCTCTACCTGTACAACTCCAGTGCTTGTTGAGCACTCTTCTTTAGGTTAACTGTATTTAGAATCTGTAAATGCATGGGTCACGTCTTATGATTCATCTTTAAACTTTTCTGAAACCTCTGTCTAGTTATAGATCTGGAAGGAAAGAAAGATGAGGAGGCTGGGTCTTTAAGATCATCAGGATTAACTTTAATATATGTACCTCACTGAAAGCTATTATCATCTCTAAGGCAAAGGTTCATCTCCTTGTGCATAGGTTGATGGCTTCTACTGGCAAATAAGACTCAGAAGAATTTATAGGACTGCTATGCTAACTTTATTAGGTATAACCATACATTTCAATTTTGATTTTTCAAGATTTAATTCCTTCACAATCAAAGGCTTACTCTTTAAAGAGAACATACGGAGGAGGGAAATTCTATTTCCATTGTAATTCTTTCCCATAGGATGATATTGTTCATTTATTTTTTAGACATTTGGCTGTAAAGGGAAGTAAGAATTTCTTTCAAGGCTATATAGGAATTCTTAGGTCACTCACACAGATCCAAAGTAGGAATTTTTATCTCCAAGTTTATTCTTTCCTTTCCCCAAAAATAATATACTAAGGTATTAGATATATGGTCATAACAGAAAATAAGTCATCCTACTAAAAACAGAGGGACTGTAAATTAAATTAAAAAAATAACTAACACAAAATAGTATTGCTTTTCTTAATTAATTGAGGACTTCATAGAATATATTTTGATCATGTTCATTCCCTTTTCCACAATTACTTTATGATCTACATTTTCCTCCCTAACCACTCAACTTAGAGTTATCTTCCTCTTCCTCTTCCTACTGCTCTTTATCCACCTCTCCTTCTCCTTCTCCTTCTCCTTCTCCTTCTCCTTCTCCTTCTTCTTCTTCCTCATGGAAACCAGTCTGTGTTGCCAAACAATTTTTGTTATAGGGCCTAGCCTGAATTATAGTCAGCCTATCCAAGTGTCACACCACTAAAGAAAATGGACTCTCCATCTCTCAGAAACTATCAAAGCCAATAGTTTGTCACATAGTGGTAAGACTTCTTAAGACCAGATCCCCTGTGCAAGGATATTTTCTAGTGTGAGGTTCTGAATGTCTTGTGTATGCTGTCACAGTTGCTGTTGCTTCATAAATGTAACTGACTTGTTCTATCTGGAAAACCCTGTTTCCTTGAAGTCATCCACCACAAAGATTTAAACTTTATTTCAAAAAATTCTTTTAGCCTTGGTGTTTGTGTGATGTGATGTGATGTGATGTGATATGATGTGTGTGTGTGTGTGTGTGTGTGTGTGTGTG
>CABHPP010059837.1:0-11083 GCA_902168425.1 Peromyscus attwateri
CTATGTTCACAGAAGCTTTATTTGTAATAGCCAGAACCTGGAAACAACCTAGATGTCCCTTAATGGAGGAATGGTTAAAGAAAATGTGGTACATTTACACAATGAAGTATTACTCAGCTATTAAAAACAAGGATACCAGGAAATTTGAAGGCAAATGGATGGAACTAGAAAAAATCATCTGAAGTGAGGTAATACAGACTGAGGAAGACAAAAATGGTATGTACTCACTCATAAGTGAATATTACCTGTAAAATAAAAGATAACTATGCTACAATCCACAGAGCCAGAGAGACAAGGTAATAAGGGGGCAGGTCATGAGCAGACATCCAGATCTCCCTGGGAAGGGGAAATAGAAGAGATTTTGTGAGTGGACTGTGGGTAAGTGGGGATGGGAACATTAACAACCAGATTGGGGGGTGGAGGGGGAGAGTACTGAAAGAGACTATTGGAAAGGGGGTATTTGAGAGTCAGGTAAAAACCTGGTACAAGGGAATCTACAGGGATGACCCCAGCTAAGACTCCTAGCAATAGTGGATACATAACCTAAACTGTCCATCTCCAGTGACCAGACAAGACTTCAAGTGGAAGGAGTGGGAAATCAACACAGCCACATAACATTTGACCCACAGTTTCTCCTGCCTATGGGGTGTCCTGGGGTAAGGGTGACCTGGAGATTGAGGGAGTGGCCAGCCAATAACCAGTCTAGCCTAAAACCCATGCTAGAAGAGTAAGCCCATCCCTGACACTGCCTGAAGCATGGGGACCCACAGGCTGAACGACCCAGAGACCTAAGACAGAACCAAATATGATTGGAGGGGAAAAAATGTCAACGTAGTGATGCCTAACAATATTCTGCTATGCTCATAGATTGATGCCTAGACCAATTGTTATCAGAGAGGTTTCATCCATCAACTGATGGAAACAGATGCAGACCCACAGTCAAACATTAGGCAGAGCTCAGAGAATCCTGCAGAAGATGGGGAGAAAGGATTTTAGGAGCCAGAGGGGTCAAGGACAGCACAAGAAAACTCACAGAATCAACTAGTTAGGGCTCGTATGGACTCACAGAGATAGAACTGACAACCAAGAAGCCTGCATGGAACTGACCTAGACATTCTAGATGTATGTTACAGTTATGTAGTTTGATACTCTTGTGAGACTCCTAACAATGGGAGCAAGGGCTGTCTCTAACTCGTTTACTGGCTTTTGGGACCCTATTCCTTATACTGGGTCACCTTGGCCTTGCCCGGCCTTAATACATGAGGAGGTGCTCAGTGTTGCTGCAATTTGATATGTCATGTTTTGTTAATATTCTTTTGGGGACCTGCCCTTTCCTAAACAGAAGCAGAGGAAGAGTGAATTGCGGCGTGTTAACAGAGGGGTTAGGAAGGAGGGACTGGGAGATGAGGAGGGAGGGGAAACTGTGACTGGGATGTAAAATAAGTAAATCAATTAAAAAATTCCTATGAATCTTTTTTAAGGGTTAAAGAGGTGACTCAGCAGTTAAGAAAGCTTACTACTCTTGCAGAGGATCAGAGTTTAGTTTACAGAATCCATTTCAAGTGTCCTACAACTGCCTATAACTCCAGTTGCAGTGGATCTGACACATTCACAGGCACACATTTACATAACAACATAGACACACACAATTAAAAATGAAAAAAATCTAAACATATTTACATTATTAAAAGAAAGAGTATTTTCATGTTGTGAGCTCTGGCTAGGTGTTGGAAATAGAATATGTTTGCTCATCTCCAAGTTGTATATTACTTATTTGTATCCTGCTAAAACCTCTATGTTTAAGCCCTTCCCTCTGACATGATTACTGGTATTCACAAGTAGAGATTCTGACAGATTACTAAGTTCAAATTAAGTGGCAGTTGTGGGGCTGGGTTAGAGTCTTATGAGAAAAAGCATCTAGATTTCTCTCGCTCTCAAACACATAAAGACACAGTGAAAACACAGACATCTGTAGTCTAGGAAGTAACTGTCACCAAAAACTTGACCCTCCTGGGACCCTGACCTTGCACTTTTAGTTTCAAAAACTACAAGAAATCAGTATTTGTAGTTTAAGTCACACCATTTAGGGTTTTTGTTTCAGCACTTTGAGCTGAGATACTCTACTTACTTCAAAGAACAGCAAGTGGTTCAACACCTTTAAAATCAGGAAAAAAATGTGTTCTACTCTAGACAAAAAGAGAGTCAGTTAAACTACAAATCATGTGGTGTGTGGATAGAATAAAGGCAAGTTTAGACATGCAGAATTCTCAAGAGTATCTACTTCCTATACATATTTATTAGAAAGCTTCTGAAGAATATGTCATCCAATCAAAAAGGAAATAAGAAAGAAAACCCAAAGTCTACCTAACAGGTAAAGGGGTTTCCCAAAGTTATGACAAGTGAGGTCAGTGTTAAGTTTATCAATCATCATGAAATCCAGATCAAATCATCAAATCTAGATCAAATCATCAAATCCAGATCAAAGAGGGAAGGTGAAAGACTCTAGAAGTCTCTCCAAGTGAAAAGGAAGCATAACTGTGGCTGGGCTTTGTTTGTTTGTTTGTTTGTTTGTTTGTGGTGTTTAGATGTACCAAAAGAATATGTCTAGTTCTGTCAGAGGTTGGGAATGAATAGATAATAGATATGTAAAAATCAAGCATATGACGATGAATGATGATTAATCCAAAACAACCTCAAATGTTGTATAAGATGAAAATTATTTTAGTGTAATATCTAGACCAATTGTAGCATTATGTGCACAATTATAATATAACCACTTAAAACTAATTAAAGAAAAATTGTACAGAATATCACTAGAAGTTTCAAAGGAGAAGAATTATATATGTTTGCTTGTGAATGCATATATGTGTCTCTGTCTGTGTTTCTGTCTGACTGTTTCCAATCTGTGTATTGCAGTGAATTAAGTCATCATATTATGAAGACAATAGGATCAAGGCTTAAAAATTAGGAAATCCAGTACAAACATGTTATGTGGAAATCTGGAGACAATGAAATAGTTAATGATGTTGAAGACAATTTTTGTTTGAGGTCAGAACAAGTGAGAAGAATGGGACAAATTATTTATCAAGTACAATTGTACTGTATGTGACATCACTTGGGTTGAACAATAACATTTTGTTTAAAAAGAATGACCTTGCTTTGTAAAGTCCTAAGAGTTTCAAGATGGCAATATGATTCAGAATCTACCTGTAAGGCAAGCATCTCCCCTAGATGAATTTCTCTTTAAAACCTGTCTATTAATACTTGCGCCTTAATATTATCATGTATTAATGTGTTTGTTTATTTGTTTTGGTTAGTGGCATAGTAGATGCTTGTTCAATTTACTTATGAACACAAGGCAGACAGTTGTATATATAAACTGAAATAAGAACACATTACAATCATGTTTTCATGGTTAAAGAATCAGCATTTTATGGTGCCCACTGCTAACCTGTCCGTAAGTTATTTCATGCTTAACTCCAAAGACACCTTTCAGATGTATCAATAAGGAGGTTTTGTCTGTTTAGTGGTAGTGGGGATCAAAGTCAAGGCTCTCAGTATAACAGACAAATGCAATAACTGGTTTTCACGACATAGAGTCATATCACTGAAACTAAATAACTGGTATTCTACCTGGTACTATTCGTCACTCAATATTATGTCTGTCATTAGAACCAAAATCCAAAAAATAACAAGAGCTCACATATGGGCAATAATTACCCAAGTAATATTATATAAGCATTTCAAGGAACACAAAGAAGGTGAAGCTCCATGGCAGAATGGGAGCAGGGTGGAGGGGAACACGGGAGGAACCACAGGGCATATTGGGAGGCAGAGCACTGGTGTCAGCTCTCTACTATTCTAGCTGTCAGCCAACGAAGTTCTAAGTTGGTGGGTGTTCAGTAGTGATTTAAGAGATGAGGAAACATGCCAGTGGCTGTCATCCACAGCCCTCGAGGTAGAACTCCTGACTAGGTTGCTTCAAGAGGTAAGAGGAAGATCTGGAAAAGCTTTATGGCAAATTTCAGCTAACTCATTCTGACTGAAACTTGATGAATCCTACGTGAGAAATAAATCACAGATTTCATTAATCTGTGATTGGAATGTATCCAGATGTAGCTTTAAATATATGGTATGCATTGGGGGAATCTGGAATTAATTACCTCTCCGTGTTCTAGAAAGACTCTGCAATGATTTATTTTCCGGCACCAAATGGGCTACCTATTTCCAGTCCACATGGAGAATGAGGAGACTCCTTGGCCCCTCAGCACTGACCCAGGAGAAAAGGAAATCAAACACTAACCAGCGAGAGAATAATCTCATGAAGAACACTGAACAGGCAGGGGACTCAAGGCCATATCATGATCCTAAGAGAATATGGTATCAAACTGATGAAAAAATGAAAGAATTAGATTCATAAGGCATTCCTTCATTTTAATATCAAATAATAAATATTCATCTTAGGTCTCAGAGATTTTTATAACACTATTTGAGCATAAAATTGGAGAAAAATCACACAGCTCCAAATGCATTAAGTTCTTTCCCTGCTTCTTGTCATTCTATAACAGGGATTAAAGCATGTAATCCCTCTGGGTCTCCCCAACATTCCTGATACAGTGACTGTAGGAAATCTGGTTCTCACATTGTTTACTAAGAACAATGGTTTTTCACCTTCCATCAACTCCTGTCCACAGATCTCACAAGAGTAATGTTGCTTTACCTCTTCTTTTCTCTCTCCTTTCCTTCTCACACTCCCTCTGCCCATCTGCCCTCCCTTCCTTGCTTTTTAGAAAAGAGAGATTGCTAATCTTTGTGGCTATTAATGGTCTCAGCAAAAATCAAGTTCTTTTCCCCACCCCTAGACAAAGAACTGCAGGAAACTAAGGAGTCCAGAGAGCCAGGAGTATAGTGTTCCCCAAGGAAGAGCCTCATAATTAGTTGACCAATATCAAGTGGTCAGCCCTAAAATCATGTACATACAAGCAGCACTAAATGGACTGAAAAGGCTGTATTTATATATTTAAGCATATATATGTAATATGTATGCACTATAGTATGTTTACATATATATGTACTTGTTCATACATATATAATTGACATACATATTTTTATATATGTATGTGTGTATACATATATAAAAGAAAAAGATGTCATGAATTTGAAAGGGAGCAAGGGGTGGGAGTACATGGGAGAGATTGAGGGAGAAAAAAAGGAAAATGATGTAATCATGTGTTAGTTAAAATTTAAATTTTTTAAATGAGAGTCAAGTTCTTATCATATCATAGTTGGTCATAGCATTGTGTGCAGGAAATTAATGGACACAACTTCCTGGAGTTTAAAATATATGTGGGACTTTAGTGAGGAACCAGAGGGACAGAAAAGCCTTTTATGTGGACCAAACCCATAAAGAAATAAATGCTACTTCCAGAAGAGATGCTTCTGGTGAATATCTGTTGGACTCCGGCTGGCAATATCTTGATTTGCATGAGAGAAAGAGAAAATTCTGCAAACCAGGAGAGAATAGAAGGAAGGTAAAAGGGTATAGCACCAAGAGGTTAGGAAATGTTTTAACTACTTAGGGTTAATGTCATCTGGAGAGCAAGACCTTCATAACAGGGGCTTTTTTCTAGTTCTCTGTGTTATTAAGCTTAAAAAGCTATCTAAAATAACACTAGACTCATCCTTTCTAGAGCTCATAATATGTATTTCTTCTCTTTTTCTGTGGATTGGTTAGGATTCAATTTCTTTTTGCATGGGTGCCATAGCACAACATGAGCATAAAACTGCGAAAAATTAAATAGCTCAAAGAGTGTAGGTGGGCTTCTGTGAAATTGGTGCTGAATGGATTTTTAGAAAGCAGAGTGCAATGCCAGAACCTCTGCACATGGGTTCTATTATTAAATATCTAACTCTTCTAAATTAGGAAGGATAATAACAAGCCATCTTGTGGGAAAGCTGTAGGGCTAAACAATACAATCCTGAAACAAAAATAAGACTTTGTTTGTATTTTCTTTTATAATTGTTAAAATATCACCATGGCATCACAGCATGAAAATGTAAAGAATGAGCACTAAAGAAAATAGTGGGGGAGAAATGCTGCCTCTACACTCACAATCTTAGCATTAATAGCATTATTATGGCTTTATCCACAGAAACCTACCATCGTCTGTGATTCTGAATGTAAAGATACTTTCTTACATTGGGGTTGCCACTGAGTATGATCTCATTGGCATTCCTTCAATCTATTTAAAAGAGAAACAAAAGTAATACTGGGTTCTGAGCAAAACATGGTGTGTCAGCACACGCCAAACTGTTCATGGAGTCATCGTTGTCTCAGCTACCCTATCTTTTGTGGGATTAATGGAAGGAAATTTATCTACCCATCCTTGTTCTTGTACTTTCAGATCGTGACCAATATTTCACAGAGCTAAATACCACAGCAATACACTCTCCATTGTCGTAATTACTGTCTTATATCCCCACTTCCTATGTACTCTGTGTGACATAGCTCATGGCCGGGAGGGTTCACTTATAGCTTTTAGTACATTAAACTAAGTTGTTCTTCAAAAACCAGGGGCTGGAGAGTTGATCAGTGGTTAAGAGTACTACTGCTCTTCCAGAGGACCCAAGTTGGGTTTACTGCCCACTTGTGGAGCAACTCACAACTCTCTGTAATGCTAGCTCCAGGAGACCTGAAACCTCTGACCTCACAGGCACATGCACTCATGTGCACATGCTCACACAGACATAGACAACTACACATCATTAAAATAATTTTTGGAACGATGCATACCAAATGATACTTTTACCAACAATATATGATTGTCCATGAGCCTTGCCCATAGAAAACGGCATAAGATTAATGGTTTCCTGGTGTGATCACTGAAAACAGTGTCCCATTGTACTGTGTAGATGCTAAATTTTGGATTTATTGCATTTTATGATAATTAGTTGACCTGAAAGTTAATAAAATTTTAAGTTATGACTCATAGACCTGTAAAAGGACTCTCTTACTTAGCCTAGTCTTTCACCTGTAGACAGATTTTTGCAACAATAATTTTAACAGAAGCCTATCCAATTATCCTAGCCTGCTCACTTTGCTTAATTACCCTTGTTTAGTGTGTCACAGGGCACTGGTGTTTCAAACTCCAAATCTTTGCAAACATACCTCTCTCCAACCCCACTATGCCTTACCCTTCACATGGATTACTACAGTAAATTCTTCTGCCACATTTCTGCCTCTACTTCAGTGGTTGGTATTATACGTAGTCTAAAATATTGGTCTGAAATAGAATGTTATTCTTTTACTCAAATATTTATGAAATGTCTTTTATTTGTTTCAAAATGAAATATTAGCTCAATGGCATAGCATATAATTTAGTTCAGAGTTGTGTCTGCTTTAGACCTTAACTCCACACCTTCTCAGCAACATGTGTATATGAGCCTTCATCTGAACATGCTCTGCCTGATTCATCATAGACTAGACCCCTCATAGGCTACTCCGAATCCACGCCTTCCCAGTATTAAATAAGCATCTGATACACCACCATTAAAGACTAAAACCCTTTCACCAGAGCATTTATCTCACTGCTTTGTGGCTGCCCTTTTAGATGCTGATTTTTCTACCCAGATTTTTGTCTCTATAACATTAAAGATGTGCCTCTAACTCTGGGTCTCCAAGGACCTGCAAAGCCATGCCCTTAGCGATATAAATCCATAGTTGTTGGATTAATAAACAGATGAATGAGTGTAACAGTCTCTATCCAATGTCTTCTAGCAAAAATATTTCACTAACACTTTCATCCTGTTTTATTCTGACATTTAAAATCTGGAAACTTAAGCTGGGGATGTGCCTCAATAGCTAAAAGCACTCATTACAGAGGACTTGAATTCAGTCCTTCGCACTTTTGTTGGGTAGCTCACAATGGCCTGTAATCCCAGCTCTAAGGGATCCAATGTCTCTAGCCTCTGCAGGCACCTGTATTTGTACACAGACACATACATACACAGAATCAAAAACAATAAAAAATAAATTCTTTTAAAACTGGAGAGTTACTTTTAAATTCCCCCACCTTTGACTGGGCCCATCTTCTGAGAAAATGTTAAGGACACTGTTAAAATAGTGTAAAATATATACAAAATCAGTACTATTGCATGACTTACTAAATACACTACCCTTGCAGGAAGTGTGAAATTTCTTTATATAAATAGAATGTAATAAATCTACAATAAAGCACTGTACAAATGGGAAATAGGGAAGAATGGAAGTAGGAAGAAAGGAAGGAGGGAAAAAAGAAAAAAGACAGAGGGATAGAAGGAGGAGGGAAGCGAAACTTCTCAGGATATCTTGTATACAAAGTGATGCTATACCTTGGTGTAACCTGGCCGCCTCAGAAAACCCATGTGCCACTCAGAAAAGACTGTGTGAGGCTGCAAGTCAGGAAGCAGGCTGCTCAGAGACAAAGGTGTTGATGCATTTAAAGAGCTCCAGCAGGAGTTTTCACACATATTCAGTAGGGAAGGCTGGGTTAGATCAAGAGAATGGGAGAAAATGGGGGGGGGTATATTTATTTAAATTTAAGTAATTCATAAGTAAGGAGACAAAGAAAGAGATGACATGTTGGTGCTATAAACATGAATGAAATTAAAAATTGAGATAGTTCACAAGCAAGGTGAGTGAGTTATCATTTTGCCTCATTTGGAAAGGAGTAGTGTGACTTTCGATCTGTTTGGCACTGTCCAACAGAACTTTCTGTGCAGATAACAGTGATCAATATGCAGCAGCCTCATCCAATACAGTATCCAGTAGCAACATACGACTATTACACGTGTGGAAGGTGGCCTATTACCTAACAAACTGAGCTTTTGAGTTTATTTGATTTCAATTTAAATAGCAACCTGTCCTGTAATCTCAACTGCTCTAAAGCACCAGGAGGGAAGATCACAAGCTCAAGGTCTGTCTGTTCTACAGACTAGGTTCATGTGAGCAAGTCAGTGAGAACCTGTCTAAAAGTTAAGCAATGGCCTGGTGAGTACAAGACTTGCAGTTAAGCAACGTAGTCACAGAGGCTGGTGACTAACATTTTGGAGCACAGCATAATTTCAAACTTACATGAGATTTTTAAAATAAACACTTCAATGTGGAATCAAAAATGCAAAAACTGCTAGAAGAAAACATAGGCAGAACCCTAGGTGATATAGGTATAGGAAAGGACTTTCTGAGTGGGATTCCATTTGCCAAATAATTAAGGCCAATAAGTGGGACATCATAAAAGCTTCTGTGCAGTTAAGGAAACAGTTGAGTGAACTACAAATGCAAACAACTCAGCTTCCATTTCACCCCAATCGGAATGGCCAAAATCAATTGAGTGAAGGAGAAACCCACAGAATGGAAAGGAACCTTTGCCAGCTATGTATCTGACAGAGAATTATATTCTGAATATACAAAGAGCTCAAAAAAACAAAGTCAAGAACACAATGACCCAATTGAAAAATAGACTAGGAATCTAAACAGAGTAATCAAGAAATACCTCAGAGCATTCTTCATCTGTAGCAATAAGGAAATTACTAATGAAAACAACTCAGATTTCATTTCATTCCAATCAGAATGGCCAAGATCAACAAAACAATTGACAATGATGTTGATAGGAATGTAAATTAGTCAAGCCACTCTGGAAGTCAGTATGGAGAATTCTCAAAAAAAAAAAAAAAAAAAAACGTTAATATGCTGTATGACCCACCTATACCACTCCTTGGCATATGTCCAAAAGACTCAACGTTCTATTCCACAGATTCTTTCTCAGCCAAGTTCATTGTTGTTCTGTCCATAATAGTTAGAAGATGGAAACAACCCAAGTGTCCTTCAGCTGCTGAATGTATAATAAGCCATGTGATATACATACCCTATGGAATATTATTCAGCTATAATGAAAAATGAAACCATGAAATTTACAGGTAAATGGATAGGTATAAAACAAGATTATATTGAGTGAGGTAACCAAGACCCAGAAAGACAAATGATGAATGTTCTATTTCATCTCCATTTCCTACTTCCAAATGTTTAGATATGAGTATATAACATGGAGTAACTCAAGAAACCAGGAAAGTCTAAGGGGATGATAGCAGAAGGTTGAGAGGGAACAACAGGATACAGTGAAATAAAGCACTAACTGGAAAAATGGAGAAGGAGCTGAAACTTGGGAGTGGGGAAGAAGTGTAATACAAAAAGAGAAGGAGGGAGGAACATATAACACCAGCATTGTTTGATAAAGCCTCAAGGAATGCTACTTTATATTAACCTCAAATTATACGCAAGGCATGTGAGTATATACGTACACAAAGATATACCACTTGGGTTGACAATTCTCCCCACAAGAACCATAGACTAACTAAAACCTCAGTCAGTACCAGGCACAAGAAACCTTCCTTTAAATGGTTGGTCAGGATAATCCAAATGACTCTCTAAAATAATATAGGCTACTGATGTTGCCCTTGTATGCCTCTCAGAGGTTGGAAATAAGCCCTATTGCTAAAGGCACCACACACTTAGGACACAGGACCCAGATTATTCAAACTGGATCTAACTTGACAGCCTCCTGCCTATCATCTAGCTCCCATGAGCCCAGAAAATACTATGTAAACTGCCAAGGGAAGAGAACAATCAATAGTCCTCCCCATCTGTGACACCTATTAACCACAACTATGGCAAGATAGCCATAAATGTGCGATAGTGGCACTCACAATTTGATGTCAACCAAGAATTGTCTAATTCTACTGAAGACCAGGTTAACAGGAGGAAAAGCATGTCTGGTACTAGAAACCTAGCCAATTCCTAGGACTACTGAGGTCATGGGTCTGCCAGTTTGCCAGTACAGCCTAATTTCTTAACTACATTATAAATCTTATTCTTTGGTTTTTTGTTTTGTTTTTTTGTTTGTTTATTTTTCTTTTGTTTTTACATCCCAACCAAAGTTTCCCCTTCCTCCTCTTCCCAGTTCCTGCTCCCACCTCCTCTCCCACCCTTATCCAATCCTCCACTGTTTCTCTTCAGATACAGGTGGGCCTCCCATGGAGAACAGCCAGC
>CABHPP010059841.1:0-10560 GCA_902168425.1 Peromyscus attwateri
AAGGAAGGAAGAAGGGAGAGGAGGGAGAGAGGAAGAGAGAGACTCAAAGAATTCCAAATGCTATGAAAGCATTTACCCCAAAGGAGAGCCATGTCCCTCCCCCGCTCCTTCATTCAAAGGTTCACTTTCTGATTCCACTGTGTTCACACATGTGTGTGTACATGTGTGCGTGCATGTGTGCATGTGTGTGTGTGTGTGTGTGTGTGGTGTGTGTGTGGTATGAATGTGGTATGTGTGTCTGTACAAACCCACATCAGTGTTTTTTACTGGGTTTAGGCAGGACACAACCTGTAGGTGACAAGAAGCTAGCTAATGCCAAAGCCATCCTCACACTATAGGAAGAATACATTGGCAGATGCTCACACTGCCTTTACAGTAAAGTGCATGTTCTGGACATTTGAAAATACTTTCTGAAAGTCCCAAGTGTAATCTAATCTAATCTAATCTAATGGGGATAGTAACCCTCCCAATATTCCAGTCCCTAAATCCTGGGTTAAAAGATCTAAAACCCAGGAATTGCTGGCATGTGCTCTACAACATAGTGCCCCCACCCCTGTTCCTTTCTTGAAAATAATAATAATAATAATAATAATAATAATAATAATAATTCAAGGCATCGGGAACAAACTAAAAAAAAAGAGTGTACTCAACCTATACATTGTATAGATAGGTCAGATGATAATGACGCTCATCAAATCAGGGGCAGGAATGGCAAGAATTCTTCAGCTGGACTCAGAAATCTCCTCCATTGCCAAGTTCCTTTACACTTTACTGCTTTCTCCTCTAAGAGGTAGATACAAGTATTCAAACCCAGCCAGGACTGGTGGAGTATCCTTGGTGTGTTCTGGGACTGTGCATAGCACAGGGTTGGAGACTGCGCTTCCCTGTGGACAGATGTTGTGATCCCAGCTGTGATTGCCCAAAGTCACCAGATACACCACTCACAACTTGCATGGCTCTCACTTACTCCATCTGTGATCGACTTGACAGCCGGCTGCTTTTCTGAAAAGCTTTTATCACGACGTCCTTTGTCATACGGTGTCTTTCATCCATCTCGAAGCACTCAGAGAGAGAAGGCTCCATTGATCGTGTTTATCCTTGCCCAAATTCCATTAGTCTGTTTTGATTCTAAGAGACTGGGAGCTACGTCAGGCAAATGGCATTAGAGGAGAAACTTCCTATGATTATGCACTTAGCATTATTTTCCAGCGGCATTCCAGAAAGATCTATCCCTCTGAAAAGAGCCTGGTAATTTTTTTCTTAGATCTTGGGTTATCATCTTGCTTATCCATGAGACCAATATGAAGGTGGCGCTATGGTGGCGTGAACAGGTACTGCAGATGATCTGTTGCCCAAGGACATCAATCGGCACCTTTGGTGACCTAGTTGATGGTCCTGGAAGGCCAGCAGAATAGAGGGTTTCTAGGTTCTGAAAGGCAGGCACATTTTATGGCTTTGCTGTGATGGTCCTTTTTTTAATGTTCCAGGAAGGGTTTTCTAAACTGCCAAGGAACTCTTTTTGCAGAGATGTACTAGACAGTCTCAGGGCATCTGGAAATGCACATTTAGGCATCATGTTAATTTTCAGAATAAATTACAACCCAGAGTTTTTTTTCTTCCCTTTCATAGATGTTTCCCCTTTCCTGAGGAAGGAAAAAAAAAGATATTGGAGTTTTCAAGATCACTTACCCATAAGAATTAATTCTTGGTTTTCCCCCAAATCATTTACTATCCTTAGTTTTGAATTCCTTGAATCAATTATAATTACGTAGGCTATGAAATGCAGCTGGATTGAGTCTTAATGTCATGGGCCCAAGTAAATTTAGATCTATCTTTCATCTGAAAGGTGTGCCATTTAAATATTATACCATATGGAATAATATATAGAGAAAACATGTATCTATCACATACACAGAGAATACACACACACATCCCAGGAACATTCAGAACCCAACTTTGAAACCACTGTGGTTTGGAGCAGTATATGAAGGACTCTTCTATCGTCAGTCTCTGAAGACCCAGGGACAAAGCCAGAAAAGTAACTAACTACTAGAACCAAGTCTGCAAGAGAGAAGCCAGTCTTCCGTCTCATAGTAAACTCGCCAGCATCTTCTATAAGTGGAAGCATCCGCCACTTATTTATTTTTACTTTGTTCTCAACGAAAGTATAGAACTTTCAGTACTGATGACTAATTTTGCCTGCAAGTTCTTCCTCCTGGTTAACTTTTGGGAACATTTCTACTGACCAGTCCTTGTGGAGCTCAGTTACGGGCCAGGCACCACTGTAAACGTGGGCATAGACTAACCTAGGTAATTGCAAGTTTTGCTCAAAGAGCAAAATTTTCTGGTACAAGATATCTGTATATGTGCCATCTTTTTTTCTGAAGGATAGTATCTGTTATGCATTTGTAAATAAATACCATTTGTTTCCAAATGCTTGTTTTAGTATCCATGGCAAGCACTCAAAACTCCATGAGAAGGAGACTTACCTGAAACACAATATTTACCATTTTAGACTGTTTCATAAGCCATCTGTGGCCTGATCCAGAAGGGACTCTTGAATGCCACAACCACCTGCACCATTGGCCCTGCCCTGTGACACTACTATGGTTGTCGTGCACATTTCCACCACCTCCCATTGTTTTCTGTCTCCGAAATGAATGCAACTCCCTTCTAACTATCTTTATCCACCAGTGTGCCCAGACACCTCTGCCTGCAATCCGAGTCTATCCTGGGCTTCTGCAGGAACATTATTCTCCCATTGCCCTGCTCCTCTCAGGCTCTCCTGTGAGGAGCCTTTCCTCTGTCCATGTTCTACAGGCTGATGCTCTCCAGAGCTTCCCATGCTCTGCCTGCTTGCCCTAGATGGCCTGATTCACAACCGCCTCACCTGAAGCCTTTTTCTGACAGATCCCAAGCCCCTTTCTCCAGGCTCCTCTCTAAATTTTCAACTGCCTTCTAAGATATCCAACAGTCCTTTTTCTCCCAAACTCACCAGGGCCATGGAGACTCACTGTCCAACCCATCCAAAGCTACTTTTCCTCTTCTGCTTCAGGACCATTCAGTCATTCAATAAGTGATCTCCTCTGTATGCCAGGTATTGGAGTCCGGCAGTAACCATGAGCCAGCTTCCACTCCAAGCCAGGGAGCCATGCCGCCAGATGGCTCTCCAGCCCGTCGACCTGGCGAGGATTCCATCTCTCTTTCTTCATGCTGTACTGTGACCAGTCATGCCCGACTCTGAGCATTCCGGCTTACATTGCTTATCCTTCCATCTCTGTTCTCAAGGATGCTGCCATAGGTCAGGCCTCTGCTCTTGCAAGACCTTGCAACTGCCTTCCCTGCCTCTTGCTTGACCTCTCTGTGGAGTTAGGGTGTGTCTACACACATACCTATCTGTTCAGGTCACTGCCTTCATAAAATTTCATAACCTTCTGGGGAAACGTTCTTTCTTTTCTCATGTGGTTCCTCGTTGTCTCACTTCTGACATTCCAGGGACTTTCTCATCTTCGCTTTGCCACAGCCATCTGCACTACCAGTGCTGCCCTGTGAAACTGCTAAGGTTACTGTGCACATTTCCATCACCTGCTGTTGTTGTTTTCTCTCTCTGAACCGTGTGCAACTCCCTTCTTCTGACTCCTCTTAGCTTCCAAAATCAGCTCAACAGCACTTCCTCTTGAAAGCTTCCCAAATGCCTATTTAGTTTAGAAACTCCCACCCTGCATCGCAGACTCAGCATGCTGTATCATCATCAGTGCTGGTAGTAATTTGTTGCCCGCCTCCCACGCTAGAGGATAAATTCAGTAACATTGTACATTGAATTCTGCATCTTTGGTGCCTGATGCACTCAGGACTGGAACTGTAATTGACTCTTAGTTTCCATTACCCACCACATACTACAGTCAAAGGTCAGACTAAAAACTGGTGAATGAAATTAGGCTTGCTGCAATTTGACCCACTGGGAAGAGGTGTGAAACCCTCCTAATTGTCTTCCTTCTTTTCTGGAACAGAGACCAGGAATAGGTAGATTCAGTGACGAGCGAGATTGTCTCTAAATCCTTTCCAGAGGGAGGTGGCTCTGCTCCTGCTATTACCTGGGCTGACTCCAAATTCTCTGCATGGGAGGTCTGTCATACTGTCTCATCTTCTTGTCCAATAAAACCTTTAGCACAGAGTATATGCCCAGTTAGAATCTGTTGATTATGAATTTGTCAGTTTTTAGTATATACCAATGGGATAACTTACCAGGGGACATAAAACTAGAATTTTTCACCTGACCACAACCACTGTGAAAGATTTTTTTTAATCCCTATGCTTTATAAGGGAGGATTTTTCAATTATTCAGCTTAGGTGATACAAAACAGTGGTTCTCAATCTTCCTAATGCTGCAGCCCTTTAATACAGTTCCTCATGTTGTGGTGAGCCCCAACCATAAAATTTTTCCATTGTTACTTCATAACTCTAATTTTGTTACTGTTATGAATTGTGGTGTAAATATATGATATGCAAGAATATCTGATATGTGAGCCCTGTGGGGGGGGTCATG
Source organism: Peromyscus attwateri (assembly GCA_902168425.1). Classification (NCBI taxonomy): domain Eukaryota; kingdom Metazoa; phylum Chordata; class Mammalia; order Rodentia; family Cricetidae; genus Peromyscus; species Peromyscus attwateri. Next base: position 4,547 of record CABHPP010059841.1, read on the forward strand.
ACCCACAAGTTGAGAACCACTGATTTGATTAATTCAGGTCTGCCTTTCATCTTCATCCTAAAACTCAATGAACAATTTGCCAAAGAGCTCCAATGGGCTTGTCTGCATGGTCTCATTTTGACTGATTATTCTGTTTGCTGAAAGTGATTTTCAGGTAGAAGACAAATTAGTAAATACACATGACCAACAAAACATCTATCTATCTATCTATCTATCTATCTAGCTAGCTAGCTAGCTATCTAGCTATCATCTATCTGTTTATCATCTATCTGTCTGTCTGTCTCTATCTCCTGTCTCTCTCTCTTTGCCTCCCTCTCTGCCCCACCCCCTAACCTTTGATAGTCTTTAAAGGCAAGAAGAAAAGAAGATATTCCCCATCCTGGAAGTGGTTTGGGCCATAAGCAACACAGTGTGCATTTTCCGTGTTTTACAGATAATGGTGACTGTGACTGTGGTGAGTGCGTTTGCCGAGACGGCTGGACCGGCGAGTACTGCAACTGTACAACCAGCAGGGACTCGTGCGCATCTGAGGATGGGGTGCTGTGCAGTGGGCGTGGGGACTGCATCTGTGGCAAGTGTGTCTGCAGGAACCCTGGAGCCTCAGGACCCACCTGTGAACGCTGTCCTACCTGTGGTGACCCTTGTAACTCTAAACGGTAATGTCTCTACTTTGTTTATTCTCTTCGGTGGCAAGGTTTCCATGTGACCAGAGGTTGAACGACATCTAGGAAACTCAAACCTCTTCATTGTTTCAGCTGGGTTTGGCCTCAAGCATCCATCAAAGCTCATAGCCCAAGGGCCCCAGTGATCCTCAGCTTCTCACCTGCCTCTTTCTGGGTCCAGATGGTCCCAAACCACAAGGTCACATTTTTGCTAGATTACAGCAAGGTTAGTGGAGCTGATGTCCCATACTGATAGCATCTGATGGCCTCTCAGCTGAATGTCCTGGAGGTATCCTGCTGACACCCACCCACAGGCAGTCAGTTCCCTTTCTGGGGAAACAGACAGCTTTCTTCTCTAGAGACTGAGCTCACCTAGCAGATGTTCCTATCCTGGTAGGCTGAAGACAATCTTAGCTTTTACTTCTCTCTCTCCTTATCACCATCCACTTCGGCACTTCTGTGTGGTTATCATTATACATAAATATTGTGGTTTATACTATTAAGTTTTATACTATTTAAACTATTAGTTTTATACTATTAAGACAGTAACAACAACCACTAAATCCACCCATAGTTTTCTATTAAAACTGATTTCTGGTTAGTAGCTTCGCTTTACAGAATTGGAACAAACCTTGTAGGTTCCCTCAAGCAGGTCTCTGAATGACTTGGGAGGTCGCAGTGTACCAGGTAAGTAGCAAATAGGACTAAGTAGTCCATATTTTCATTAACTCTGATTCCTGGGATGGTGACATTTGCATTTCTGGTGAAAACAAGGAAGAAAATCAATTTCCCCCAGTGGTTAACCACCAAACAGGTGTCAAGACTTTTCCGTCACTGTCCCTGGCAAACTGAGACACATGCCAGGCACGGAGTTTGATTCAAATGTCAGCTGTAGTTAAGTGACAAAGCGATTGCCTAGCATGCAGGAGTCTCGGGATTTAATCCCCAGCGCAACCACTGACAACAAAGTAAGATTTCTTCAAGATGTTTCTTTTATTGCTTTTCTATTTCATCTTCTTTATAAACATGAGTCAGTCGTTTATGTAGTTTGTAAGAGGTGAAATTAACAATCAAGGTTGATCCAATTTGGGAATCAGCATCATCTACTTAATGTTGATGTTAGTTTTGAGATGAGTCTGTTCTTCCTTTTACTCAGGCATGTGTTCATTTATCTAACAGTATTAAGTACCTGCTGTATGCCAAGAATGATGACAAGTCATAGGCTTGCAGCAGAACAGCTGTGGTTTCTACCGTCACAAGTGCTAAGCGTCTAAGGGAAAGATAGGATCTTATGCTTGCACGTGTATATGTATGTAGTGTGTGTGTGTGTGTGTGTGTGTGTGTGTGTGTGTGTGTGTGTGTGTTTTCCTATATGTGCTGGTGAGCGTGTGGGGGTGTTGTAGGCAAGATGTTGTTTGATATCAGATATTGTCCTTGATCACATTCCCACTGGTTTTGAGGTGGGGTCTCTGAACCCAGAGTTCTCCAAATCCAGATAATCTGGCTAGCCAGCTTGCCACAGATCTTCTGTTCTGCCTCCCAAGTGCTGAGATTACAGGTGTTTGCTACACTTGCCTGGTTTTTGTGTGGTCTCTGGGGATCTGAACTCTGGTCCTCATATTTGCCTGCCAGGCTCTTTATCCACTGAGCCATCCCCCAATCCCATATTTTTTTTTCAAGCAATTAACAGAGATCTGTGGGCTCCAGTCACAAGGGGGGTGTAGAGGAGGCTGTGGATAGACTGGTCTTGCTGGGGCAGTCACAGTGAGAGGCACAAGGAGATGTGAAGAGTCTCTACAGTGTGCTCCAGGCCCCCACCAAGCCTGCCCAGTTGTATTTAAAACCCCAAAGCAGCTTCAAGACAAGACCTGTGCTCTCAGGCCCACATGGTTGCTGATCCAAGCCCTGCCGACAGAGCAGAGATTCTCAACCTGTGGATCGCGACCCCAGTAGGAGTCGCTTATCAGATATTTACATTATGATTCATAACAATAGAAAAATTACAGTTATAAAGTAACAATGAAATAATTTTATGGTTGAGGGTCCTCACAGCAAAGGAAATACAGCTTCAGCTGGGCACGAGCATTTCAAGTCCTTTGAAGACTGCCCATTCTCAGGACATGCTGTGTCCCCACAGGAAGAAACATTTGCAGGTTTGTCCTACTCCAAACTGAATCTATGTAAATTTATTTGTAGCACAAGATAAATTCAAGGCCCACATTATACTTTGGTCTATAAACATCTTTAAAGTAGTGTAATTTCCTTGTATCCTTGGAAATATACTTTCTATAAGCAGCAATCTTTTATTTAGAAGCCTGAATTAATGAATATCCAGGCTATAATCCTAAGCTTTAGAAACCCATTATCAAGGCTTACACTTACTCAAAAGAGTAACAGAAAATTGAATTTTAGAATAATCGCATTTGACATATATTAAGAGCACTCATCATTCTTAGAATTCTTGCTGAGATATGGATCATTTAGGCTAAGAAATTTATAACTTTGTCTAGACTCTAATCATATTTATGGATAGAAACACTCCCTTATGTTGAAAATGTGAAATGAAAATATACCTAAATCAAACACTGAAGTATTTTTTTTCTCAGTCAACCAGGAGCCATCACTATAGAAATATGAAGATAGATGCTGTCATCAAGGCTGGCTCAGGGAGCACTGATTATGGAGTAGAAATCAGAACAACTTAGCATCCTCCTAGATGCCACCCAACTCTCTTTCTGAAAGTACCAAGAGGTCAATGTCACCAGCGAGAAGAGCAAAGAGGCATGCCAGCTGCATGCCTGTTTTCCGTCAGTCTGAGCTGATGAACTCTGTTGTCCCCGCAGGAGCTGCATCGAATGCTACCTGTCTGCAGACGGCCAGAACCGAGAACAGTGCATGGAGACGTGCAGAACCGCTGGTGCTACCATCAGTGAGGAAGGTGCGCCTTGCCTAAAGTCACGTAGTTCATGAGAGGCAGAAACTATGTGAGTCAGGGGACTCCTGGTAACTTGACTTCATTTGTAGCAGGAGCCAGGTGCTGAAGTTCTCTGCCTCCTTTTGAAGAATAACCACGTTTTCTAAAGCTGACGAAATAATGGTGCGAGACACGAGCAGTTCAAAGTCACGGCTATTCTATTGGTCTTTGGTTCTGTTAGGAAGTTCACCCCTGTCAAGCCAATTCTACAAGGCTGTATTTTCCAGACTTGTAGGAAGGAAATTGAAGAAACAGTTCTTACTGCCTGAAATTCTCCTTTATCATGGGATTGCCTTATTTCAAGATAAGCTAAAGCCCGTAGTAACAGTTTGCCTGACTGCACTTAACAGGTTCTGGAAAGCTCAGGGGCTGGCTGGCTTGTCTTCCCCTCCACTGACGCTCCAAGTGCTTTTACTTCCAGCCTCCAGGCAATGGACATTCCATCATTATCCTTCCACCCCTCTTGACTCACCCTCCAAATTCAAGAAGTCCCCCTTCTAATTGCTAAGCCAGCTGCGTTCCTGCCTTCCTCTGCCGTGTTTAATTACTCAAAATGAGAAGCTAGTGGCAAAATCGCATCCCAAATATTTAATGCAACCGCATTTTAGCTGAGGGGGGGGGGCATTTAAAAAGGAACGTGAGAAATTCACAACAAAGGAGATGGCTGACTCTTCCTAGCAGGACAGCAGAGACAACCTGAGTTTAGAGCATCATAAACTGTATTAGCTTGCTCCACCAGCATGGCTCCGTGTGCTTTAGAGATGTGGCTGAGATCTAGCTCAGGTGAAGGGGAATGATCAGAGAGAGGATAACGTATGGCCTGTAGGATACATAGATTGAATAGATGGAGTTAGAATATGGAAATTAATGTATTTCCAAAATAGAATAGATAAAGACATTTATTTTTTTTCAAGTACTTTGTTTCAAAATTGTAGCGATGCTACAGTTGAGTTACTGGGCATGGCAGGACATGATGAGTGCTCATAAAACCCCTCATCTGTGCTTTTCTGGTGAGCAAAGATAGATATGACAGATAGCAGCAAATGGAGTGAGGTGCCGTGTGCTTTGTCTGAGACCAAAGGTGAGATACTTCATAAACGCACTGAGAAAGAGCGGCACTTGTAGAGCGTCCACGTCAGTAATGAGTGCACCTCTTAGTGGATCCTCCAGGCTCGTTTCCCAGCAGTGGGGATATTTGCCAGCTGTCTCTGGGAAAGGAGCAAAAATTGCAGAAAATGCCTGCAAACGACTAGAGCTCAGTTCAACAGAACATGGGAAATGCAATGTGCCGAAGAGGAGTAACGCGGGAGCCTGTCAGCCGTAGAGGTGTGAACAGGGCAGTCGCTGGGTCTAAGCTCACAGTTCTCAGAGCAGATGGTCAAAGATGCTTCGGTCGAGGAGAAAGACTAGCTTACATAGTTTTGTTTAGAATACTTACGTTCTTTTGTGTTTGACCAAAGGATCTATAAGACAGAAGGCTACCACTGTTTCTAACTTGGAAAATGAAAACAACCAGTGGAATACGAACCCACGTTAAGCACTCATCTGGAAAATCTTGCGTGAACACCAGCTTTGGCCAACTGTCAGTTTAAAGACCTTTCTAATAACCTCCTTATGAGTCCTATTTTGAGCCTCTAGTCCACTGATGTCATTGTCACACCAGTTTGAGAAGATGACATCACATTTGCTCATCTAAGGGTCTCTTAGCACGTATGTTCCTCTGCTGAGGCCATTGTGTAAACAGACATACTGCATAACTCATATAAATTGACCCATTGTGTGCTCGTACCTGGGGTGGGCACATCTAACGTTATTCATTTTGTTTTACTGAAAGACTCATGCTTCTTAATTTACCCCACTATGCAGACACTCAGATCACCGTTACTCAAAGTTTGTTCCACCAAACACTATCTCTGAAAAGTTCAATGAAATAAAGCACCCACAGTCATATACATTTTAGAAATGTATCCACGGTCAGTCATATACATTCTGGAAATGGGAAACTAAGGATCCCGGAGCTTTACAAGTCTTCAGAATTGCTATGTACATTAAATTATATAAGGGTGTGAATCTCCAGGAGGGGCAGGAGAGGTGCTAATGTAAAAGAGAGATTCCCAAATTTATGTCAGTATAGAAGTGGGAAACTGTTCGCTTCCAGAACTGTTAACTGATCCCAAAGTGGATGTCTTAAAGCACAGGGTTGTGAGTCAAGAGTACAGAAATTCATGTTTTCGACATTCTTTGGACCTGCCTTTCCACCCCCTCACCCTCTCACCCCCTCACTCCCCACCCACCCATGTAGCTAGAGTTTTTCTGGTCCTGCCTGGCCCACAGTCAGGACAAATCTCTCTAACCCGCCAGTCCCGCAGCAGCTCAGA
>CABHPP010059881.1:0-10119 GCA_902168425.1 Peromyscus attwateri
GCCACCCCTGCCCGACTGTCAGCATGTTTCAGAATGCTAGCACTGCTTACTCTCGCTCTTCACCTTGTTGTTCTACATTTGGCTTTTGGACATTGTCCCCACTAGCTGTCAATGCTGTTCTGTTTTCCTCTTTGCTTTTCAGTTTGAGTAATTTCTATTGCTCTGTCTTTGTTCACCGTTTCCTCTGCTGTATCAAGCCTGCTGATGAGACTTGGGATGTCATTCTCTTTGTTTTCCATTTCTAGTCTTTCTACCTGCCAGCACCCCCCCCCCCCTACAGTTTGTATCTCTTTTCTAGAATTACCACCTGGAACACACATTTGCCCACTTTTTTTGCTAAAAGTTTTAACACATTAGCCATAGTTATTTTACATTTCTTATCTGATAGTTTAAACATCTGTATCATATTTAAGTTTAGTTCTGTTGATGGGTCTGTCTTCTTCTGTCATCTATTATCTATCTTTTTATCTATCTACCTACCTACCTATCATCTACCTCTTTCTATCTATCACTATCTATCTGCCTACCTATCTGCTATCTATCAATCCATCTATTTATCTATCATGGTTTTTTTCTTGCTTTATATCTATGTTGCTGCTGCTACAGAGAGCTGAGCATCTTGTGTAGGACACTATGGATTGAAATAAATACTGGGAATGGCCAGACCTCCTTATCTTTCACTAGACCTTCTTTATGGAAGGTTGAACAGTCTCATCAGGAGTCAAGATGCATTTGGACTTTGTTGTTTCTATGGTTACCCCCAGTGCATCATGGATTTAATTTTTCTCACATTGCCTTATCAGTCAGAAGGCTTTTCTTAATGTCAGTTCTATCTCACCTTTAGAGTTTTTCTTTGGCTCACAGACCAAGAAAATTGTTCTTGTTTTTGCTTGTTTGTTTGTTTTGGTCTTTTTTTCAATAGATTGCTACTACTCATTACTCAATGGATTTTAGATGGGAGTTAGTGCTTGGGAAAAGAGGAACAGCCTGGCTGCTGTGTTTTGGCTTCAATCTTGAACAGAGATTTGGCCCTCCGTGGAGATATTTCTCTCCTTCATGTGCAGATCTCTATCTACATGTGATTTCAATTCTCATCCAGGGATGGAGAATTTTTCTTTTTCTCTCCCCCCAGCTGCAGCAGGCGTTCAACCATGCTTTCAAGATTTAGAGTATAGAGAGGAGATAGATGGCTCAGCAGTTAAGAGCACTGACTGATGTTCCAGAGGACCCAGGTTCAATTCCCAGGCCATCTGGTGTCTGATCACTTCAGGATTATTAAAAAAAAAAATATTTAGGGTATGTTACCTTTCCCCAGTGGCTCATTTTTTCCCCCAAAGGGTCTTTTTAGAGTTGCTTCGGCACTGTCTCTCTCTCCCAGATCTGAACCAGGAGAGAGGCTGCTGTGGGTCTTACCTTCTCTATTAGTTTTTGTGAGCGCTTAAGGTGGTTCACGGACAAGAGACAGCTGGGAATCAAGCCTGGGTCCTCTGGAAGAGCATCCAGTGCGCTTAACCACTGAGTCATCTCTCCAGCCCCTCTTTTCTAGTTAAAATAAGGATTTGGGGGCTGGAGAGAAGGCTCAGCAGTTAAGAGCCCTTGCTCAGTTGCTAGCGTCTCCATGGCAGCTCATAACCATCTGCAACTCCAGATCCAGGGGATGTGATACCCTCTTCTGACATCCATGGATAGCCAAGCATGCACATGGTGCACACACATACATGCAGACATGGGAAACACTCATACACATAAAATAAATCTAATAAAAATAAAAATAAAAATAAAATAAGGGGTGTTCTTTTAATGGCTACAGAATATTCCATTATATGGGCATATTATTTATTTGGAAACATATCACAGCCACTCCCTCTTGATGGCCATTTAGATTGGTTACCGGCCTTGACACTGTTTACAAACAGCACTGAAAGTCATTTCCCTTATGTATAGAGATTATCTGTGGCATACAAGCTTGCCCATGCTATTCCTGGACCTGCACACATGTACGTTTGTATTATAATCATTGCCAAACTAGGGGCTGCCCCCATTTCAATTCTCCTCCACAGCACAGGAGAACTGGCCTGTTCTTGCACTTTTGTAAGAGTAGAATGTCTTCCTCCATGGATTTGATGATAGAGCCGAAACAGTATCTCAGTGTGGATTTCATTGGCATTTCTCTCACTAAGAGTTAAACCAGGCGTCCTGACGCAGGTTAAAAAAAAAACACTTGCATTCACCTTTTGCTTCTGCAGAAGTTAGAGGGGCCTGGGATGTGCTTATGGAGTTCGGGGAAGACCCTCCCTAGGATCAAACTTTCTCCATCCTTCCATCTTCTCTAGATCCAGACATACTGTGTGAAGCTTTCATGTCTGTCAAATATTTCTGTTACATTTATTTATTTGCAGAATTGGATTTTATCAAGTAATTTTAAAAATTTGAATATAAATTTAAGCACAGGCATTAAGGAGAGAGAGATGGTTGGAAAAGGGAGATTGCATCTCTAAGATATGGGTGTGGGCTGAGAGAAAGAGCTAGAGATAGACAGACAGACAAACAGATGGATAGAGAGATTCACCACTATTACATTAAAAAAAAAACCCAGAAAAATTACTGACTGAAGCAATGTCATTTTGAACCACTTTGAAGGCTGATCAGGGATGAAGTCCTCTGTTGTACTTCTTCCCTCTGTAGGGGGTCAGTCCCTTAGTGACCAGAGGGGTAAGCATTTCTGGCTGAGATGGGTGAGGTTTCAGGGACTGAGTTGAGAGACTTTTCAGGGGAATATGAAGCATGGGCTTCCTCATGGTTCCGTCTGAGCTTCCTGGACATTCCAGTTCAAGGTACATCTCTAGGGTATGGTGGAAGCTGAGTTAGTATTTTCCTGTAAGGGGGCTGCCCCTGGCTGACTAAGGCACACTTCTGTGGTGTGGGCCAGGCAGAGGAAAGCTCCAGAGAATGCAGAGGACCCTTTGCTTTGAGAAGTGGGAGTTTTGTTTTTATTTTATTTGTTCCATATGGAAAGTAAGAATCTGTGACTAATGTGGCAGTGGAGGAGATAAGGGACCAGCATCGGATCCTAGAGCAGAGACAGAGTACCGGGACAGGAAGTCAGGGCATGCACATAAATCTGAGGGGGAGAGTTGAGCTCCCTGCCACACAGGGCTTGAACCAATTGAATTTTATTCTTCAGGGGCAGTTGGAGCCCCATTAATCTGTGGGTTACAAAATAAACGCTAACTGCCCAGTTTGCGGAGCCAACTGACCAGCCTCCCACCTCTCCCTTGTCTGAAAATCTCCCCAGACTGAGGCTGGTGGGAAGGCATGGTGGTCCCAGCTCAGTGTCTGCCTCCCTAGTCCTGTACCCTCACATCTCTCAAGGCAGTGACTTTCAAGCCCAGTGGTGCCTGCGCCTTGACATCTATCTCTTCTGCTCGAAGACCACATCATAACTGCTGGTTCTGTTCAAACCCCTGCCTGCCTCTGTGCACTCAAATCATTGATGGGCACAGAACATCCAGAAACTACCTAGCAACTGCCCATACCAGCGTGTCTTTCAGCTTCTGAGGAGCTGTGGTCCCTCAGGGTTCCACACTTCCAGAGGTGGAGAGGGAAGACGATGGTGGTGGTCCTCGAGGGATGAAAACAGCAGCTATGGATACTCTAAGTTAGACACAGTGTCTTAGTCAGTGTTCTGTTGCTGCAAAGAGACACCAGGACCATGGCAACTATCTTTTTTTTTTTTTTTTTGTGACAGGGTTTCTCTGTGTATTTTTTGTGCCTGTCCTGGATCTCACTTTGTAGATCAGGCTGGCCTCGAACTCACAGAGATCCGCCTGGCTCTGCCTCCTGAGTGCTGGGATTAAAGGCGTCCGCCACCACTGTCTGGCGAACCATGGCAACTCTTATGAATTTAATTGGGGTTTGCTTACAGTTTCGGGGATTAGTCCATTATCATTACGGCAAAGAGCGTGGCAGCATCCAGGTAGACATGGTACTGGAGAAGTATCTGAGAGTTCTACATCCAGATCCAAAGGCAGCAGGAAGAGAGAGAGACACTGGGCCCGGCTTGAGCCATTAAAACCTCATAGCCCACCCCCAGTGACACATTCCCTCCAATAAGGCCACACCTACTCCAACAACCCACCTAATCCTTTCAAATAATGCCACTCCCTGGTGAGACCAAGCACTCAAACCTATGAGCCTGTGGGGGCCATTCCTACTCAAACCACCACACACAGCTAACTCCAGTTGTTTTCTATGACTTCATAAATGACCTTATTCTTCATAGCTTTCCTTTCAAAGCAACACTATAGCTCTTCTCATTTTGGGGAGGAAGAAACTGAGGACCCAACTTCACACACGAGCATCCCTCTGAGCCAATCAGAGCACAGTGGAAAGAAAGTCAGTATGCCTGATCCAGGCACATCCCACACAGGTCTGAGGTGTTGCCCTATGCCGCTTTCTGGGAAGGGAAAGTAAGGCAAGCATGGAAGAAGCCCCAGTAGGGACCCGTGTTTGTATATGTGGCTGGCTGCGAGATTCCCCAGGAACATTAAGGATGAAGGGATCAGAGGCTGAGTTCCAAAGGCAGTGGCTTACAGGCTCAGTGAAAGAAGACGCTCAGCAGAGGGCTGCAGGGACTTTCCCACAACCTATTTTGGCTTTTGATCAAAGATCGCTTTGAGTAGGAAAGTGGTTCTCTTGGGTGATTCAGGGGTTCAGCTTTCCCATACCTGTGCCAAGCCTCTTACTGGTGCCTTGCATGATGGGACATTTCCAGGAGCCTGGGCTCTCGGCTGGTCCACTGTGTCCTTCTGCCTCACTCTCCTCATTAGTGAAGAAGGATGCTGCACTCACAGAGAAGACTGGCATGATGGACAAGTAGCCGGACCAGCAGCCTTGGAGATGGGATTTGCTTGGTTCCTGGTTCTCCTTGTCAGGGGTTCCTTTTGTCAGAGACCCCTTTCATTCCTCAGAAAGCCAAAGCACTCGAACTCTGTTTGTGAGAGACACTCCCTACATCCCTAGCATAGTAAGAGCCCAGCAAACAGCCTTGTGGTTACTATTACTCCGGCCCTGCCAGCATCTGCAGCCTGTGAAGCAACAGCCTAGAAAGCAAAACTCTGGTTCTGCGGCCCATGCTGCCATCTGGAGGTCATGGGGAAGGAAATAAAAAGAACCGAAGATGAAGAAAACTAAAAAGTTATTGATCACGCTACTAGATGCAGCGTAATCATCTAGGCATGGGCCTGACATGTGACGTGATTCACCCCCACTTCATGATTAGATTCAGCCTGTCACTAAAGAAAGTGACACTGCTGTGTATATGGTCGTAGGCATCATCGTTGACACTTAGTCTGTGTGACCCTATCAGATGGCGATTTATCCTCTCCACTACTGAGATACAGCACCACAATGCCAGAGATGCTAAATACCTTCCCAGGACCACACAGAAAGATCTAGGATTGAAACCAAAATTCATGATAGTCCTACCACATTGTACCTCCCCCAGAGAAGCTTTGGAGCCCTCTACAGCACTGGTTCTCAACCTGTGGGTTGCGACCCCTTGGGGCTGAACGACCCTTTCACAGGGATCACCTAAGACCATTGGAAAACACAGATATTTACATTACCATTGACATCGCAACAAAATTACAGTTATGAAGTAGAAATAAGAATAATTTTAAGGTTGGGGGGGGTCACCACAACATGAGGAATTGTTATTAAAGGGTCGCAGCATTAGGAAGGTTGAGAACCACTGCTGTACAGGCTCTGGGCTCAGGTAGGCATCTGGCAGGAAGGACAGGTGTGGCCGAAAAGGGAGACCCAAGTGAAATCAAATTTGTGGTCCAGGAAGCATCCCTGCCTGTCTGGGCTTCATGCTGCCCTCATGGCAGAGCCTGGAGAATGACCAGCAGTGAATGGAGACCAATAGCAGGATCACAGCCCTGCAGTCCTTAAAGCTATCCTTAAAGCGCGGTCCAAACAAGCACTGGCACCCACAGCCCCACCACAGTGCAGATTCAAAAGGCAAGCGAGGGAAGAAACACAGTGGTTCCGGGACAGGTGGTGATGGAGATGTTTGTCTCTGCGGCTTCGTGCACCATGCCTTTTCTATTTCTCTCCGTGCATTGACCTATCATTTGAAAACACGTATGCTATCACACAGGAGGAGGGACCTTTAGATGTTGCCTGGCTCGTAGCTGGCCACTGGAAATGTATTCAGTGACAGAAGGAGAGAAATCCACTCCAGGGAAACCGAGAGGAAAGAGATGATTACAAAGCCACACACTGAAGCGTGAAGTCAGCCCTGAAATTCAAGTCTGCAGACACCAGCTTGTCCTCTCTCTGCTTTGCTGAGTGGCACCTGGAACTACAGCAGGGCTGAGCAAGCGAAGGGAAGGTCTGTGTGCCAGGTGACTACTGGGGAGTAAATAAGGACTTGCTATTCTCTGGTTGGTCGGGTCTACTCCTTGATCCTTATACCCGTCCCCACCCTGGACCCTTCCTGTGGGAGATGAGATGTAATGGAACCAGATGTCCCCCTTGCTGTGGGGGCATCTTGGGTTGTAAGAGTGTGGTAATGTACTATTCAGCTGGCATGGATCCCACAGTGTTGAAAAGACTAGGTGAGGCTGTTTAATATTGTCTTATGTAATTCTCACAGTAACCTTAAGAAGTAATATCTCAGGCTGGAGAGATGGTTCAGAGGTTAAGAGCACTGATTGCTCTTCCAGAGGTCCTGAGTTCAATTCCCAGCACCCACATGGTGGCTCACAACCATCTGTAACGAGATCTGGCGCCCTCTTCTGTATACTGAACAAATAAATAAATCTAAAAAAAAAGTAATATCTCCCCAGACATACACTTTAAAGAGTACATTTTCTCTAAGAGGTTTTAGGATCATGACAAAATTAAGCAGAAAGTGTAGACTTCCTTCTCATGCCCCCACAGCCTCCCTCAACATCAGCATCTACCACCAGAATAGTCCTTTTGATGCAACGGATGGACCAACATTGATACCTCATTATCTCCCAAAGTCCATACATTCTGTTGTAGGGCACCCTGGGTCTTAGAGTCATGAGACAATCAATTGTGTGTTCTAATGTCTATTTACAGAGAAGGGCAGCTGGGTCCAGAAGTTAGGATGAAGGTCAATACAGTGGGAGGTGGCAAGGATCCCAGCCCGGATCTGCAGGATTTTATTCCCAGCTTTGTGGCTTCCTGATGAAGGTCCACCATGTGTCGGTCATAGGCTGACTGCTGGATGGAGCTGCCATCGTGGAGGGCCACAGCCTTGTGGGGTCACGGATGCACCTCACTTGCCTATCTTCTGTAGTAAGTGGTCTCCTGTTAGTTAGCTCACACTCACTGGGCTTTCTCACATGAGCATGGGCTGGCAGGCAAACAGAATCATTGGACAGGTTGGTGCTGGAAGCATTCCTGCAGTGACTCAGGACTCCTGATCTGATATAATAATATTGGTGGGTGTCTATTACCATAGAATTGGATCCCTGCCCCATAGGAAGGCACATCCCTCCGCTGCCTCACCCTCATCTCCAAATACCTGGAAGACTCGGGCCATAGGGTAAGTGTCCTTTCTTATTTCTCTAGGACATTTCTGTGTTCTTCTGGTCAAGTTCTGCTTCCTGGTAGGCAGTTCAATCATTCAGGTCTGTAAGTGCTTAGCCTGTGTGGACTGGCCTGTGGGCAGCCAGCCTAGACTTTCCTTTTTTTTTTTTTTTGACATTTGTGCAGACCAGTGGAAAGAGTGTGGCTTTATAGCAGTTATCCATGCTTCACCCCTTTAGCTCATGGCTTTGGGCACAACCCTGTGTCCTTAGGTGATAATTGTAAGTCCATGAAGAAGAGTGCTTAGGGGTCAGACTACAGCATCATTCCTATCACTCCACAGGTGTGTTCAGCAGCTGGAAGCCCTCATCCCTGAGCAAGATGCTCTAACTCTGAAGTACCTCCCATCTAGAAAGTATGCCAGATGGGGTTGCCAGACAAAAGCCAGGGTGTCTCAAAGCCCAGTTCTCTTGTTTACCAGCCCGACAGACAGCAATCAGTTTTGTTTCTGTTAGAGGTGATACAACTCCATCATTCATAAAGCAGATCTCCAGTCCCTACTGGATTTCCACTGCAGACACCAGATGTCACTATCAGTCTTTCCACGAGGTGCCTTCATCGTCCCCTCCTATAACCCAGTAGGCAGTACTTCACTTGCTATTTCTAGCCCAGTGAGGTGCTATGATCCTCTCCTAGGGCACAGCAGTGGCTTGGGGTGGTATAACATGAATTGCTAAATAGTCTTATTAATAAAAAACACCTGGAGCCAAATACTGGGGCAAAAGCTGAAAGATTAGAGAAACAGAACAAGCCACAGCCAACCTCACCTTACCAACTCCTTAGCCTCCAGATCGTGAGTTCCTGCTTCCTCACACATTATATACCTTTCTGTGTGCTGCCATATTACTTCCTGGGATTAAAGGTGTGTGTCCTTCCCAAGCAGATATGAGATCTCAAGTGATGGGATTAAAGGTGTGTGCCACCACATCTGGCTCTGTTCCCAGTGTGGCCTTGAACTCACAGAGGTCCAGAGGATCTCTGCCTCCCAAGTGATAGGATCAAAGGTGTGGGCCACCACGCCTGACCTCTATGTCTAATTTGGTGGCTGACTCTGTTCTCTGATCCCCAGACAAGTTTTATTGGGGTGCACAAATATCACCACAGGGTGGTTAAATGCAAATTCTAGGCTTCCATCAGCACCCCAGGTCTATCATGAGACTCTCTAGAGCAGGCCCAGGACATTCTTCACAAAGCTCTCCAGTGACTTGGTTTGAGCATCATTGTACCCAGAGGATGGCTGTCTCATGGTCTGTCTCTCCAAGGAGACTCTGAGTCAGGGCTGGGAGAATTGGAAAGGGAGGAATTACTGCCTCAAATTCTTTATAGGCAAAGGCACTGTTGGCTGGGTGTGGAAATGCACACTCCAGATCCACACATATATCAGTTTAAATACCAGCTCAGCAATTACTTGTAAGCTCACCTGGAGTTACTCCTCTTCATTTTTAGTGTTTTTTTTTCCCCAATGTTAGAATGGATTGCAATCTCTAGTTCAAAGGTTTATAAACAAAATCATGATAAATTCATTAGAGACATCCAAAACACAGGGCCTCCCAACTCAAAATCTGTCCTTAGATGCCAGACTTGGACACACCAGAGCTGTACCCTGTGTATGTCTCCTTTCCCCACTGTTGCAACGCTCACTTTTATCACTAGAGGGAGCCAGTGAGACATTGCAAAGCTTAGCATAATGACCAGGTCCCATCTCCAGTGAGTGTCCCCAGTACCCTGCAGGGAGCCTCCTGGGCTCCAACTTCAATCCTTTAAAGAAGTTAACTGCCCTTTACTTTTGGTAATTGTGTGTGCCTGTCAATTAGATTCCCCTATTCAAGTTGCAGTTGTGACTTATGTCCCCAACAGAGACTCTGACAAATTCATAGCAGGTATTTTTGAAACGGCAGTACACCGGCTCTCACCTTTTTAGAAGGTGTGATGCTAAACATGGTTTCATGACAGAAAGTGGCCATCCATTGCCGGAAGCTATGGCAACTCTAAATTTGTATCCTCAGCCAGAGCCAATGACCATTTCCTTCTGGGAGGGTTCTGATGGGTTACTACTATACAAGACCTCTGCGGTGGTCCAGGGACAGGCTTAACCCAGTTGTGTCTGCCGTTCTGGCATCTGGGATGAAGGGAAGCCTTGACATGCAATATCTGCAGTCAATAGCCTGGTCGTACTGTTCTGCTCCACAGCCATATGGAGGTGGGTATGGACAGCTATGAGGACATAGGTGAAATCCAGTGCTCCCGTACTGGGCTTTGGGCTACTCCTAACTGGTAAGAACGCTGTTTTATAAGCATGGGAGAGACTTGGGGAACAAGGGAAGGATTTGGGGGCCACGCCAAACTAATTGAAGAAACTGATTAAGGCCAGACTGAGGCTTACATCAGTTCTGCAGTGCTCACACTGTGAGTTAAGTGCTCACACTGTTGGTTTAGCCATGGCTAGGACTGGACTCCCGGCTGCCTCCTTGCCTTCAGGGCAGAGCGGGGGGG